>WEIU01019892.1:345437-362343 GCA_013389925.1 Aegithalos caudatus | reverse complement strand
GTGGCGGTGGCAGGAGCGGTTTGTGTCTGGAAACAGCTCCTGTGAAAGTTCTGGGCTCCAGTACACGAAAGACATGGAGCGCCTGGAAAAGGTCTAACGAGGGGTCACAAAGGTGATTAGGGGACCGGAGCATCTCTCTTGCGAGGAGGGACTTCAGAAGCTGGGCCTGTTTAGTCTAGAGGAGAGAAGACTGAGGGGGATCTCATCAATACGTATCTCGAAGATGGATGCCAAGAAGATAGTGCTAGGCTCCTCTTGGTATTGCCCAGCGACAGGACGAGGAGTAGTGGCCATAAACTAAACCACAAGAAGTTTCACCTCAGTATGGGGAAGAACTTCATATTGAGGATGGCAGAGCACTGAACAGGCTGCCCAGGGGTCTCGTGGAGACTCGCTCTCTGAAGACACTCAAAACCCACTTGGACACGTTCCTGTGTCACCTACTCTAGGTGACCCTGCCTTGACAGGGGTTTGGACTGGATGATTTTCCAACCCTAACAATTCTGTGATTCTGTTTGCCTCCCCTCTGCGCAGGTACAGCTGCGGGCCGACAGTGTACGACCACGCACACCTCGGGCACGCCTGGTGAGTCACGGATTGCAGCTCGCCGTCATCCAGGCAGATAAACAGTGCTGGATGTTTCCACACCAGTGGTGCCAGGGGTTCCAGGTGGATATAGGGTGCTGGACATCCCCAGGCTGTCTGTCCGTGTGACAGAGCTGTGATCGGTGACACAAGGCCCAACCCTTTGCCTCCTGTGCCGTGCAAAGGGCAAAAGTCTGTTTGTTATGTATTTTTTCCTCTTGGGCTCGGGTAGTCTCTAAAGGGGCTGTTGGTTCTGCTGCCTGGCTGAGGCAGAGACAGAGTCACTGGGGAAGAAGCATCAGGAGTGTGTGCAGTTTGTTTGGGTAGGGTGAATTATTTCAAATCATATCAGCATAATGTGACCTCTCATGCAGAGGAGTTGTGATCCTGGAGCAGAGTCTCTCACCTGTGTGAAAAGATAGTTTCACCTCAGGTTTAGTTGGGACACGGTGTTGGCACCAAGGAAAAGCCATGCAGTGTTGGCTAATAGGTACTTTAAAGGTTCACAGATGAGCACATTGGATCTTAAATCTTAGGAAGTCCAGGTAGCTTAAAGGCCTTTTTGCATACTAACACTGCAGTGGCTTACTATGTTTAAAAATAATTTAAAAAAACCCCGATCCAGAACAGCATAGGTTTTTCTCTGTAGTTCTTTAGGATTAGAAGCTAGGTTCACTATAAGTAACTTTGAAAAAGTACTTTAAATACACCAGAGAAGGTTGCTGCCACCTATTTCAAAACAACACACCTGATGAGTAGACATGCAGGGTTTGTACTGTTCTTGTGAAATTGAGGGGAGTTACAGCAGCTCAGACTACTCTTAAGGTTCTGTCTCTGTATTCTTACAAAGCAAGTTGTGTTGGGCTCTTTGGAAGAGGTTTATCAGATAATTGCTATCTGTATGAAGATCATATATTGTGCATTTCAGTAATTGAATAATTCCCTTTCAATATAAGGGATTTCACAGCTTCTTGTCCTGTCTAAGCTTCATTCAGAAACTTGAGTTGAATCTTGCTCATATTGAACAGAGCCACTGCAGTAAATGTACAACTGCTGCTTTGTTCTGTAAAAAGGAAGACTTAAAATAGCAGTTATGTAAAAGTACTGTTGTCAGTGCTAATATTAATGTTACTGTACTGTTGTGTGTATGTGGTGGTGTCTTTTTCCTCCTTGTTTTTGTCAAGTGTCAGCAGAAAACTGACCTAGCTTTTTACTGGTGACCTAAAAATCAAGAAAATGATATATTGGACATTTTGTTTTTTACTTAGTATCTTCAGGGGAACTTTTTTTTTTTTTAATTTGAAGGTCATAGTAATTTGTGTATTTAAATCTACAGCTGTTGTGATACAGGCTCCATTACAGTTTTACCTTGAAATAATTATGATTTAAAATCATCACTTGAAAGTAACTGTAAAAAAGATGGTTAGAAGTTTCTTGTCCTTATCCCTGAGCTGAGGTTCTTTAGTGTAGTAGGACCTGTCTTCCCAGACATGGCATAATAGGGAGGGGAATTGCAGAGGTGCTTAAGTCCTTAGGGTACAGTTGATGTAGACCACAATGTTTTACAGAGGTGGAAAATTTTACCCTTTGGTCTTGCAGCTGTCTGCAGCTTTTAAATATCTGTTTGTTTTCAGTAGTTCTCTTGCCCTCAGACTTTTTTGATTAAAAGAGGGAGTAGAAAGGCCTTGCTTACACTTGCCTTTTTTTAATCTATCTTTTCTTACACATGTCTAAACTAGCTTTCCTGTTGTGGAGCTTTGCCATACATCTGTGTCACCCGGGTTTGACCTCTTCACTTGCTGATTTAAGAAAGAATGGGTAGTGCTGAATATTGCCTTTGGTGTATCATGCAGATAACAACAGGTACAGGTCTCTATTTTAGCACCTCTTTAAGCACATTCATGTGTTGTTCCTGTTGCATGACAAGGTGTCTGCACTGCAGGCCTTTAGCTCTCTTTTCTCATCATTTAAACCTTCCACCATGGGAGGAGTTCGCTGTTCCTTTCCAGTATCTCTGGTCTTACATGTGTCAGTGTTGACATCCTTTGCTCAGGTGATTTGTTCAGGATGGCTGAGCATTCTTGGTTCTATTTATTTATTTATTTTTAAAAATGGTATCTTTTTTTTTTTTTTCCCCCAGTAGCTAGGTCCAACCATAGAACAGCTGAAATGTATGCTGCTGTTGGGGGCTAGGAAATGCACTGGGAAGTAGCATAAAGTCAAATGGAGTGGTGGCTGTTGCTACTCTGCTGCTCTTGTTAAATAGCATTATTTTGTTGTACTCCTGCCACATGTTCTCTTCTCACTAGAATTCCCTTGTTTCCCTTCTGTCTGATATTTGACTTGTGTCAAACACAACAAATGCAGCAGGTAATAAAGCAGATTTGAGATACTTGAGGAGAATTTGGAAATAATGGCATTATTCTTCTCCTGTCCTCTTTCCATTCCACAAGGAGTTCTTCTCTAAATAATTTAACATTCTCTAGGATGTTGTGCTTCCAGTCTTAAAAACGTGCTCTGTCTGCCTTCATATGACATCCAACACCCACTTTGTATAGAGAAAAAAAGTAAGACAGGCAAATAATACTATTTTTTCCCCAGTTCTGGGTCTAACCTTGATGGTACTGGTTTGACCTGCAGCCTGGTTGGCATCCAGGTTCCTGGCTGAATCCTTTGAAGTAAGAGTAAAACCAAGCACGAGAGATTTCTCTTGCGCATGCTGTGCCACCCCCTGGTCTTGACTGTCTGTTTTGGCTTTTTTTTAGTCAGTCCTGAAGTGGTAGAGACCCTGTTTTCTGAGGTATCAGGAAATCTGCTCTGGTTCTTGCAGTTTCTTTGATTAATTCAGTTGGAAGATGAGAGGAGAGGGAACAGTGTGAAATTTGTGTCTGCTCTGGGAACAGTGACTTCAGGGCTGTTAAATCTAATATCAAGCTTTTGATGCTGGCGTTGTTCCTCTGAACAGGATCCAAAGACCCATTTAATATTCTTACGGAATTGTGTCACCATATTAGATGAACCTTCCTCCCAGTGAGCTGCTATTCATTAAAGACTATCTAACTATCTCCCTGGCAGCAAGGCTTTCAAAAAGTCTTTGTTTTCAGCATGGGCATGGTGCAAACAACAACAAAAAGTATTTTTCTTCATCAAGATCACATGCATCTGTAAATCAGTACCTCAGTGCTACCTGGCACCTGCAGGGACGGTGCAAATCCATTTCTGGTAGTTGCTTACACTTCTTTTTTCTGACAGCCATGGGAGTTGCAGTTTGTGTGATGCTGTGGGTAAAGTGGAAACCTGTAGGTCTGTGAACCTCTCTACTGGCTTTGGAGAAAACAGAGCCCAGAAAGGCTGAGGATTCTCATCATCTTGCAGGGTACACCTGGAGTTTTTTGTCACCTTCTAGTATCCCACTTGGTAATAGGGTTTAACTCAGTCCAGGTGTATTTTGAGAATTACAAATGGAGAGTCTGTGAGCAGAAGGAGTTGCAACAGGCCTATACAGCTTGAATATCCATCAATCTATCAGCATAAAGTACTCTGCTTTGTGACAAAAGCACTGAATAATTTTCAGAATAACTTTTGTTCTCAAGTGTAAATAAACAAAATAGTGTATAGAGCATCTACTCTTTGCTCTCAGAAAAGATCTGTGCTGGTGTGTGGATGAAATACTTTATTGGTGGCTGCTGTCTGTTGTTAGTCAACCCTAAGAAAAGCTCATTTGAGTCCTTTATTTCTCCCTGTTCTTCTGCTGCATGACTTCTGAAAACCAGTTAGGATATACTAAGCCCAGGGGATGTATTTCAAGAACATCTGATCTCTGTGTCCTATTTTATCCTGTTGGCTTTGAAAGAGTCTCCTAGCTCATGTAGCTTGTGGTGCCCTTTGAATAAAGAGATGCAACAAAAGAAAACACTCAGAAAATTTGATGTAATGTGTCACTAATGCCAGAAGAGGGTAGGCCAGTTCAAGAGAAATTTGCTTGACTTTTGTGCAGGTAGCAACTGGTTTTGGAAAAACACCTTATGCACTGAAGATCTTTTCATTGCAGGTGTTGGGGTAATTAGATTGTCCCTGTGGCTGTTGGTTATTTTTGTTTAAATTTATTCTTACTACTGCATGTTCAAAAACTCATGTTTCTTTCTCTTCCAGTTCCTATGTTAGGTTTGATATAATTCGAAGGATAATGACAAGATTTTTTGGAATTGATGTTCTCATGGTGATGGGGATCACAGACATAGATGACAAGATAATAAAAAGAGCCAATGAGGTAGGTATTTGCTAGTCTTTGACTAACCTTTCTGGTATTTTCTAAGCTGCTTATATAGGAAAACTAACCTTGGTTTGGGGTTCTTTTGTTGAGTTATGTTTGTTTTAATTAGTAGATAATAAAAGTTGAGATTCTGGTCCTTTGGTGTGACTATAATGGGTCTGTGAGTGAGGAGGGCTGTGTGTTGAGACTTGTGTGGGGGTAAATGTGTACAGAGCTGTGTGATGGGGTGAGGCAGAGAGGGGGCTGCCTTACAGCACCCACAGCTGGGGATCTCCTGCCCTCTCCTCCTGCCTGAGAGGCTAGCAGGGAACAAAATCCCTGCATGAATCCTTAGCACAGTGAAATTATCCCAAAACTTAACACTCAGAAGGGTTCTGAATGAGTTCTGGAGCAGCGTTGTGTGCCGTGATCATGAAAGGCAGTAGGAAGAGCACTGCCACGTGAGGCCGAGGGCAGTTCCTGGAAGGTGCCGAGCACCATCTAGCTGCAATGTCAGCACCTTGGAAAGCTTTAGCAGGCCTGAGTTTGTCACCTGCAGGAAAGCTAACATTGTGTGTTGGCTAAGTCTTGATAAGACTGGGGCTGTAAGTGGTTCTCAGCTGAATTTTAATCTGACTTTTTTTTTTTTTACCAGATGAGCTTGGAGAATGATCATTACAATTATTGCTTCTAATTGTTTTAAAAACATTTTTTTTAAATCTTGAAGCACTAAGAATGTATTCTATGTTTTATTCTGCATTTTGGGTCTTTTTGTTTAATTTGATTTTCGAATCTATAATTCATGTCTTCAGGATTATAAGTGAATGTGTTGGATTGAATTGCCATTGCAAGCTTTAAGATAGTTTCTTGGAGACAGAGAATTTGACAGCTGTTCCTTGTACATATCTTTAGGTAAACAGTTACTTTCACAGTTAATTTTAGGCCCCTGCATTCAAATGAACACTTGCACACCACTCCTGTAGAAATATGCCTGTTCCTGTAGTCCATTTATTTGCAATTTTTTAAGGCAGTTAACATTTCTAAAACAAACAATCCCCCTCAAAAATCCAGGGATTTTAGATCTGTTTACATTTAAAAATTTTTCCTTATGGTCAGAACATCTTAGGGATTTTATGTCTGAGGAGGAGGAAATTATGTGTTGCTTTGCTACATTGTTTGGTTCTATGAAGTCATCTTTTCTTGTCTTTTTTTTTCTGACTTTTTGAAATGTTTGCTCAACGATTTTGTTTGGATGGGCAAGGCCTCTGCCTCAGTAGCCTGCTTTTATTGTTGGAACCTGTGCACCTGAAGCATTACAGGGGCATCAACATGCCTAAGTTTGATCTTCATCCCTGGTGGGGTTCATCTGGGGGAACCTGAAAGTTGGGTACTAGTTTTGATGAACGTGGTGCATGCCATCAGTGGTCCTTTGAGAGAAAGATGAGTCTCTTTATGTGTTGAACATCCATCTGGATGGGAGGAAATTCCCCATCTTCTTTCTTCAGGCACCTTTGTTTCTCTCTTGATCAAAGCTACAGCTGAGCTGTCTAGGGAGATGAATCCAGTCACTGGTCTGTAGGCAGAAGCATGTCTTTGTTTTTTGGTGCTGAGCATCGTCCTCATCTCATTGTTGCATGAACATCTGGGCTGTCTTCACCAGAGCCCCTTCTTTGTCCAGGAGATTGTACAAGCAGTGGTACCCACCTGCTCTCTCAAAATCAGAACCCATAAAGATGCTCCAGTAATGAATTGGAAGTGATGAAATGGGATTTGTGTTGTGTTGTTAATGACTCAGTTACCTGCACGATGGAGAGACTGACAGTATGTTTATTCTCAGAGATGATGTAAGAGCATGCATTTGGAACACTTCAATACCATGCTGTTGCTTGCTAGGGCAAGTTTTGCTGTGATGCATGTTTCAATCCCTGGCCTCTTCTGAATATTTGAGAACAAGTACCTTACCATGTGCAAATACCTTTCCTTTTGAGTTGCATTTTCTTATCCCCTCTGGAAGAGCAACCTGTTCATGTCCCATGAATGAGAAATGTAGAGAAGGTGCTTGAGAAATGCTGGACTTGGCAAACCGTGTAACTGACTTCCAGTATTGAGATCTATGAGTACCTATGATCTGCTGAAATAGCTTATTTTTCTTAATCACTGAAAATTAATATCTTGTCTCATCCTGCAAGCCTCTGATTTGTCTTTCTGACATGTAGGTGGTATTGGTGTTTCCTGTCTGTAAGTTGAATGGTTTTTATGTCCTGTGTATGGTAGTATATTTTGTCACTGGAAATGAATGATCCTCTCGAGGAAAATATTGAGAGAGGGAAGAAGTTTGTTATTTTAGGCTTTGGTTTCTTTCTCTTAAAATAAATATATTAGTATTTTGGAAATTGAGACGCATAAATGAAATACTACTTCTAAGTTATTTATAACTTGTATCTCCTCCCTGTCAATGTTAGATTAATAAGGCTTTCTGACTCTTTTCCTTGGGGGCTCTCTAAGTCTTCCAATTAGCTATTGGCTGTCTGAGAAAAGATTGCCATATTTTATATCATTACTCTGATTTATGATTTGCTAATCTGCTTCTGTCTTTTTCAGATGAATATATCGCCAGTAGCTCTTGCTCGTATTTATGAAGAAGACTTTAAACAAGATATGGCTGCCTTAAAGGTACAAATACTCAAGATTCTAAATTTAAGAGTATTTCTAAGCAATTAATTTGGTAAAGAATCTGTTTTTGAGAGTTGGATCTGTAAAAATAAATTTGTTGCTTGGAAACTGAGTGCTGATTTACCTTTTCATTCTTCTGGAATGATATTGCACACCTTTTGAGTAAGGAAATATGGGGAGAAGCAATCCTGAGCTTTGGAATGAACAAGTTAAATTTCTTTAGGAGCAGGTTTTTTTCCATATTCAGTAGATCATTGATTCACAGATACTGCATATTTACTGTAATGCAGAAATAGCCTGATTGAAAGCATAGGAAACAAGAAATCTTATTTTACAGATTTCAGGTCACTTTGCTTCTTGTCTCCCTGTCAGAAGCAGGGGGTGAGTCACTGGGAAGAATTGGGGTTTTTTTTGCCACCCTCAAATATCTTTTTTGTGTGTGTATTATCTCAAATACTGCTTATGAATTTTTTTTTGATACTTGAACCTTTTTCTTTTTTAACCTTTTTTAAAAATTGAGGAAAATGTTCTTTTTAATTTGTTTCTTAGAGTGAAGGAACTCATTGGCAGTGTGTTAATGAGATGTTACTCTTTCTTTAAGGTCCTTCCTCCTATGGTATATATGAGGGTGACTGACAATATTCCTCAAATAATTTCCTTTATAGAAACAATAATTTCTAATGGACAAGCTTACGCAACCTCGCAAGGTAAGATTTGAACAAGGTACCTCCTTGTTCAGAACATGTATAGGAAGTCACTCTTAGTAATCCTGTTTTGGAATCAGATGAAATAGCCTGTGCCAGGCTTCCCTTCTGTTGCTTAACAGGATGTTAGTGAATTGTTTGTGATGGCATGAGTAGGCAGAACAACTATTACTCAATTTCTAAGTTAAACGTAGCTCATTACTTAATATAATTGTTTACTGTAATAAACTGCTATCTAAACTCCTTGGGGAAATCCTGGCCTGGTTTCTACAAGAAAGCTGGGGGAGCCTCTGTAGAGGATCTGTGTATCTCTTTTGTGCTGTAAAAGATGTGTCTGCAAAAGATGTGTCTGTGGATTTCTTTTTTAGCAGAGCTGGTGGTTGTAGGGGAATTCAAGTGCATTGTAACTGGACTAGGTATAGCTTAAGCTGCAGTAGGGGAGGGGATTGCTGATTGTGCATGGGCAAGGAAGAACCTGGGAGATCTCCAGAATTCAAAGTTATGCTGTGAGCAGAATGAGCATGTGCACAGAGGTTACTTGAAAAGCTGGGTAACATGGAAACATCTGCTACTACTTTTGAAGTATTCCTGTATTTCTAAGACAGAATTTCAAATGGTTGGGGAAGAGCACTTTGTTTTGCTTTCAGGGAAGTATTACCAAGTTCTCATCAATGTGCCTCATCTTTGCTACACAACTAAATATTTCTTTTGTATTAGGCAATGTTTATTTTGATGTTAAATCCTGGGGAAAAAGATATGGAGTGTTAACTACTATTAACCCTGATACCCAAGATGAAGCAGGTAAGTTCATGGCACCAGCTTCTTTGTGTTAATGCATTGTTTGAATGTATTTTGCATCTATGTGCAGACTTTCATTTAACAGTCTGAAACAGTTTTCTAACCCATGGTGTATAGCTAACTTTCTGGGTAATTAAGATTACAGTACTTTCACAGTTATTATTTCAGGCACTCGCTGTTGCCATTGCAGCCTCCCTGAGGAGGAAACTTGGTTTTTCTTTTTCCATTCATCTTTCCCTCTATACCTTTGTTCTGGTACCTTAGAACAATTAGGATTCTTAAGCAATTTTAATTAAATACTTGGCAGTAGTACATAGAAACTTCACAGTGAGGTGGTGTTCTCGTTGTTGCACTAGCTAGCAGTGAGGTACTCAGGGGCAAGCACCAGGGAACCTCACCTACTGTGTTACTGCTGGGGCAGTTGCACTGCTCTGAAGATGACTGGATAAATTGCTTCCTTCATTACTTGTCACTGGGTAAGCAGCCTCTTTGTGTGAGGGTGAGCAATCCCTTCATAGGCTGTGCTAGAGCAGGCCTGTACCCTGAGCTGTGGGGATTTTGCTGCAATTCCTGCTTTGCAGGATTGCTGAACCTCTCTGTAGTTCCTGTAAGGATCTGATCAGGTCTCCTTATCTCTCTGCATAAAATTTGATGCAGGTCTCCTTCATCCTTTTGCAAACTAAAGTTCAGTGTTTCACAATTAAAAAAAATCTGTTGTAATTACTGAAAATGCCTTGGAGGCTGATGCTCAGGTGCAGCCAGAACTTCTCACAGTTCTGCTCTGGAGTTGTTTCAGCATTACAGCTCACAGAGGGAATGTGTCTTGTCAACAGTTATTTAGAGGTAATTACTGACTGCAGAGAGCCAGCAGCCTCCTGGGCTGCAGTGGGAAGAACATTGCCAGCAGGTCAGTGCAGGTGAGAGGTGATCATTCCCTGCTCAGCACTGGTGAGGCATGCCTGGAGTGTCTGGTGCTGGGCTCCCCAGAACAGCAGTGGTATGGACATGGTGGAGAAAGGCCAGCAAAGGGCCACAAATATGATGGAAGTACTGGAGAATCTTTCATACAAGGAAAAGTGACAGAGCTTGGACCACTCAGCCTGCAGAAGAGAAGGCTCAGGGGAATCCTACCCATGTGTACTCATAGTGATGGAGGGAATAGAACAGATGGAAGCAGGCTTTTCTCAGTGGTGCTTGGTGATGGGACAAGAGGCACTGATCTCAACTTGAAACATGGGAAATTCCATTTAAACCTAAGAAAAATCCTTTTTACCCTGAGGATGATTAACACAAACCATGTTGCTCAGGCTGTGGAGTCTCCATCTTTGGTGATAAAGCCTCACTGGACACCATCCTGGGCAGGCTGCTCTAGCTGTGCCTGCTCTGAGCAATGGGTGGACTGACTGTCTCCAGATGTGCCTTCCAGCCTCAGCTGTGATTGTGTGGTTTACTCTGCTTCCCCTCTAGTCAAAGCTGTGTTCTTATTTCTAAAGGTTTTGACATTTGTTTTGCTTATAACTGAGAAGTCAAAGAGTGCCCTTTTGTAGCAGTATGCTCAAAAAAGGGCAAAAGAGGGTTGGAGTCAGCAGATACTGCCTGGTCAATCAGAACTTGGCAATCTAGTAAAAGAGTCCAGGTGAAGATTGAGTGGATAAAACTAGGGTTATATTTCTGTCTCTTTAGTTCTTAGGAATTTTGAGTTGTATGATTCTAAAAGTGAGGTCGTGTATTTGTCAGAGAGAAAGTTCAGAACCCTGTTGTGTGTATTTGGCTGGAGGTTGGGAGTCAGCAAAGATGAAGAGTCCTGCAGTATTGTGACAAAAACTACTGCATCCTTGGCAATGTGGTGAAGAAAGGAACATAAAAGCTGGGAGGAAACCTTTGTAGAGAACTTGTTGGTGAAAACCATACTGAAAAATTGCTGCTGTCCAAGAATCGTTTAGATTTCTTCTGTGCACTTTTGTTTTATAGAATCTAAACCACAAAGTACTTGTGTCCCAGAGAAGAAACCGTGAGGTGTTTGTTTGTTTGTTTGTTTGTGTGTTTTGGTTTTATTACTTTTGCTGCTGCAGTGCAGTCAATTTGTCCTGGAGAAACTGGCTAATATATAACTAAATGAATGAAAAATCGGGCAAGCCAAGGAAGGATAAAAACACTGATAGGATAGGATGTATTAAGAAATCTTGAATCCATCTTTGTAGCATGTCAAAATCTATTTCAATATTCCAATATTTCAATTTTCCCCTGTATAAGGGGGAAGAGAGGGAAGTTGTAGTGAAAAGAAGTTGATTGAAAGGGATTAAAATCAGAGTAGTTCACTAAACATTGTTTTCATCCTGCTTTAATTTGGTCTTTTTTTTTTTTTCTTTGAGACATATCCCATTAACAAATCACTCACTCTTGCCAGTTGATTCTGATAAACGACATGGTAAAGATTTTGCCCTGTGGAAGGCTGCTAAACCTCAGGAGCTATCTTGGAATTCTCCCTGGGGAAAAGGACGACCTGGATGGCACATTGAATGTTCCACAATATCAAGGTGAGATATCCTGGATTTTGATAAATCTAATGCTATTTCTTGTTTTCAGCCACAGTACAATGGTAGCAGCAGTATTGAAAGTGTTTTCTAATCTGTAGATAGCACTAATTTTAATGTGACCATTTTATACAATTTGGGATGGATGTCACATGTGGCCCAGATAAACCCTGCTTCACCTTACTGTCACAGCTGTCTGTGTTTTGGCACCTCCTCTTGAGTCAGACCTGGTGCTTAAAATATGGCACAGAGGATCACACAGTTGATTAGCAGTCTTTTAACTTGAGCTGAGTAACCCAAGGTTTAGTGAAAGTTATGGTACCTCTTTCATTCACTTCCCTTCCACTTCTAGCAGTCTCCATCAGACCTACTTCAGGATATAGGTGTCAGGAGGACAGGGTGTGGGATTCCAGCTTGATCTATGAGATCTTGCTGGCCTTATCTTAACAGCAGCTGTGGATGTTCATGGTAATAATCAAAGTGTTATTCAGCTTTCTTGCTGAGTAGTGTTTTGCTTGCAGTTGGTTTGATGTAATTTGCTCTTAATTTAAAGTTTTATTTTCACCACAGGAGAAAAAGTCTTCTCTCCTGGAAGATTGATAGTGTACTTAGTTTTGCATTAGTCTCAAATCTTTTTTTGGAAGCTAATAAAAAATAGTTTAGATCTGCCCTTGTTTAGCTTAAATTTTCAGCTAAAGCTGAAGGAGGTGGAACCAGCTGCTTTAGGTTTCTCTTTCATATGCTTTTCTGGTGCACTTGGGATTGTTAGTCATTTCTACCTGCTTGTGAAAAGTGTTTACAAGGGTGATTTTCAGTCTGTAAATAGTTTCAGCGTAGTGAGGCAGCTCTTAAAGCAATCAGAGTGCACAAAATCATGCTGTGTTTGATGTGTTTGATGTACAACCTCTGACAGAAGTGCACAGAGAAGAAATGCCGGTTACAACATGGCCTGTCTGCTAATGCAGTGCTGTTTATAGCCTGCATTTCTTTCTGTAAAAATGTATTTTACTGCTGGATGGGGCTCCTGCCATATAAATAAAACCTGATGCGTGGAAAGCATAAATGTAGTAATCTTGGACTGTGAAAAATGGAGACCTTACTTTGGTAAGTGGCCTAAAACAATTTGCTGTCTCAGTCAGCTGTTGAAGGCCTGTTTTTAAGCAGTACTTACTTAGCTGTCTGTTTTGCTAACTTTAACTAAGTTAGATGAATTAATTTTGAGAAGTCTGTGAATGAGGAGTCTGTTCTTTAGAGCAGCCCTGGAGGAGGGAATCCCCTGCTTTGACCTCCTCAGGTCTGATCTTCTCTCTGCATTTTCCCTTGTGGTGAGGTGGGCAGTTCCTCCTGTCCTTCTGCATTTGACAGATCCATCTGTCACCTCTCTCCAGCTCTTAATGGTTTTGTTGGAGGAAACAGCAAGTGCTCCTCTGTAGGTGGCACAGGGGAAGGTGAAGGCCAGTCCTGGGAAGATCTGGGCTTTAGCTGGTTTTGAAGCAGGCAGGAGCAGAGAAGGATGAACTTGGGAGATGGTGACAGCCATTCTTTCTTCCCTCCTCTCTTCTCCTCCTTGTCTTTTCTTCCTGTTCCCCAACAGCTTCTGCAAAGCCATCATGTGACACAGTGTTAGCAGTGTGTTTTGTCTCAAAGAGGGACCAAAGTATTAATGTTTAGCTAGCTAGCAGAAGCACCTTGTTCAGGTGATGTATGGGAGGCCTGTGTTTGTCTGTAAGCCTTGCATTTCTCCCTGCTTGAGCACTCCTGGTTTCTGAGCAGTTAAGGCTGACTCACATCCCTGTGCGACTGTAAGTGTAATCTTTGTTTAAAATAAAGTTGCTAACCTGCCCAGCTTGACCTGACTGCACACACTACTGTCTGAATTCTTACAGAATAGGTACAAGATGAGGAAGAGTGATACCAAATTTATAGAAATAAGCTGTTAGGTTTGCAAATAAAGGCACATGTCTGATACTGAAACTGTAGCAGAACAAGGAAAGGAGACATCCTGCTTGCCATCCTTTAAAATAAGGTAGAAAAATAATTGCTTCTACTAAGGAGAAGTAATTGTGAACAGAGATGGGTCCTAACCATACAAGTTCTGCTGCAGCTTTGGTATCCAAGAGATGTGTAAAGTCTTGTTTTAAAATGGCAGTTACTAAACTGTACACTTAAATTTATGTTGTTTCATCTTACTCTTTTCTGCATTTCTTTTTACAAAAAGCTTTTGTGGTGCTCTACTTACTGATCAGGAAAATATTGTTACAGTGCAGTGTTTGGAAAGCAGCTGGACATTCATACTGGTGGAATAGATCTTGCATTTCCTCATCATGAAAATGAAATTGCACAGTGTGAGGTGTATCATCAGTGTGAGCAATGGGGAAATTACTTTTTGCATTCTGGTAAGTAAAGTATCACTTGAGAGGCCTGTACAAATACAATAGTTCAGGTTTTTAAGTTTGGCATTTTGTGCTATGAAAGCACGTTACACTGCTTGGCATTATGTAGAACTGCTCCTTGCTCCCTCTGCATAAAATTGCTTCATTCAGTGAAGTTAGTGCTGTGCTCTGAGCTACATCACTGATGGTTCTAGTGCTAGTGCTGTTCCCAGTGATGGAAACCTTGACATTTGTTCTTCCTGTTGCAGTCGTGGTGGTGGTTCTGGATGGACAGCTGAAGTCAATAGAAAGTCAGATTCAAGTCTGCAGCCTCTCTTTTGCTGATTAGTATTTTGTGCAGGATGTCTCTGTGAACTCTTGAAGCTGCTTTTCTGAGTAGAAGAGCTGCAGAGTTAAGCCTGTGGTACACTCTGGGAATTACATGAGCTTTCATTTTTATATATTTGTACTGTATGGGGTGAATATTAAATTCTAGTTTCAGTTCCCAGTGTAGAGCCTGTTGTGAATCAATAGCAGTTGTCCAGAGGCTGGTGCATCCTCCAGGGTGTGCTTTGTTCCCAGGGCACTATGGAATCCTCTTCACTTACACTGAAATGCACTGGTTACTGCCAACTGAAGCCTTCTGCTGACAAACCAGTGAATCTGGCTTTTCAAACTTGGAACTGAAACTGTAGGGGAAATATTTTTTGATACCAGCTAAATAAAGAGAAGTCAGTTGGAAAAAAAAAAAAAAAAAAGGGGAGAACTTAATTCTAAGGGCAATTTGTACACTGAGGTTCTCTAGGAGCTGACAGCTTACATTCGTTAAGTCAAAAAGTCTTACTGGAGAAGGATGGTGTGAATTATTTAGGGCAAATGAATCAGCTTCAGAAACAATTTATTCTGCTAACAGACTTCAGAATTTTAGCAGCTCAGAATTGGAGGAGCAACCCCCATTAGAGGAAGAAAATCCCTGCACTGGGGATAAATCTTATAAGGACTTTATTTTTAGACTACTTGTACTCTGGGAAGAGTGCCAAACTGAAGTTATGAAAATCCTTGTATTTTGTATTCTTGAATGAAATCATTCTAAGCACTGAAACTCTTGGAAGAGGAATATTAATTCAAATTCAGATGTTACCAGGACCTTTTTAGGAAAATGCAATCCAACTATTTTAAGCTTGTCTGCCTGAAGTTGAGTAAGTCAGTATTTAGGCACCTTTGTGAAAGAGAAAAAGTAATCTTACCCAGGCTCTTCTCCTTCTCCCAGGAGAATTTTGGCTGTTTTACTTGAGTCACAAGAACTGCAGGTGTCCACCTGTGTCTGACAGCCTGAATATGCTTATTAAGTGTCCCAGGTTTCACGATGCAGTGGTGAAAGTGGCCTCACCTGCTAGTAGACAGGACAGCCAGTGAAAGCAAATTTTTTTATCATTGATAGCTGCTGTAGCTGGTTCTGCATCCACAGATTCTCTGATTCATTCCTGCTCTCCATTGAGAATGTTGTGCAAAACTAGATTTCAAGGTGGTCAGGGTAGGACTGGAGGTAGTCTTCTTATGGTGAGTTCCTGCTGCTTTGAATCATCAGAAATAGCTGAGAAGTGAAACTATGAGCTTTGCAGATACATTTATCAGGCCTGAGCTTGTTGCTTTCATATCCAGTGTGTAAAGGGGATTTTACCTACTTGTGGAAGCAAGAGAATTGCAGGCTAGGCTGCAAAGCAGCTCTGTGCAGCCAGTAGCACAAAATGCAAACAGCTGCATGGGTTGCTGAGCAAGATATGCCACTTCTGTCACCACTCAAAAATACATTGTCCTTGCAGAGCACTCTGAGGCATTGGCAACACTGGGTGCCAAATGTGAAAGAATGCAGTGCTGGTGGGGTATTACAGAGCAAGAGAAATATATGCTTAAGAATCTGCCTCAAAGTATGATTAAGTGCTGGATGCTGCAGGTCACAGAAGTGCCTAAAAATCCCATCTTAGTTGTGGGTGGTTGGTAACTTACAGAATTACTCTTTCATTAGGAGAAGCCTATTAAGGCTTTTAACAATATATCTGAAATTATGCTGAGTAGTCTTTCAGTGGTAGCATGTTTGGCATCTCTCTGGTGCTGTGAATATTGGTGTTTTCCATCAGTGGTGCTGTTGTGGCTCACATGGATGAGGTCTGGAAGCAGGCAGCCTCAGGCTGTACCTCTCCTGGCTTTCTTCCACAGAGCTTTCAGTCCTAAAGCCATACTGTACATACTCTCTTAAATCCAGTGTTTCTACTTTTTTCCTGTGCTGCAGTGCTGCAAAGCAGTGGTCCATGTGATTATTGAAAGTTTTAGCAGTGCTCAGAGATCACATTTTAAAATCAACTAATTCAAATTGGGCATTGTAGCTGCAGCCCTCCCTCGCCCTGCTTTTTCTCAGTCTCACAAGTCTGGAGAAGTTGAGAATGCATAGAAAATTCATTTTGCATTTAAGATATTTTGAACCAGTGCTATAAAACTTCAGGGTAAAAAAAAATAATGTTAACAGCCACCAGCAAGTAATAATTACAGAAGATTGAATTTTAAGGATTTTTTTAATGTGAGACCACTGGAAAATATTTCTTAAAATACTTCTGAGAAGTCAAGAGTAACAGATAAGCTACCTGTCCTGTGAAGACTGAAACTATTTGCTTGCTTGTTTTTGTCAATTATTGTCAACTCTGAGCAGGGAGACTTGTGGTGGTTGTTTGGTTTTTTTGGTTTGTTTGTTTTTTATATTTTAAATGTCTATATTTTCAAATTCACCCAGTGGAAGTTTTGAAGTTGGAGAGGTATGCAGGATTGTAGGCAAAGCTGTTGAAAAATGTTACCCATTACATTGAAATGTTTGGCATTTATCCGTCATAGCATATGATGCCTCCAACATTTACAGTGTCTCAGTGCAGTCTTTCTCATTTGCTCTCTATTCAGAAGCACACTTGTTTATTCTGATTAATTACTTTTTTTTTTTTT
>WEIU01019892.1:276893-345425 GCA_013389925.1 Aegithalos caudatus | reverse complement strand
TTTTTTTTTTTTTTTTTTTTTTTTTTACTACAGGGCATTTGCATGTTAAAGGAAGTCAAGAAAAAATGTCAAAGTCATTAAAAAACTACATAACAATTAAGGTAATTTCTTTGTTTGAATTGAAGTAATTTTGTTGGTTTGTAATATGTAAATATTAATCATAGCCCTCTTTTGAGAAAACTGGAGTGTGTGCTTGTGCTGCAGTGTTTCTGTAATACTGATGTGTCTGTTACTGTGAATGTGGGTGTGGGATACCTGCTCAGATTCATGGTTTGCTTATAACAATGGATCTTGCTGAGCTGAGAGTGTTTGTAGGAACAGAGTTTGTGCCCAGTACCAGAATCCTGCACTACAGATTTGTGGTTGATAGTCTCAGGGGCCTTTTCCAACCTGAATGCTTCTGTTCTGTAGTGATAGGTTCTCATTGGTCTATTCTCTTTGAAAAAACATGAACTTGAAAAAGAGTGGATGTTTTTCCTTGTCCTTCTTTAGGTGAAATGGGACATAGTGTCAGTGTTTTGTCAGGAAGCTACTGGGTATCCTGAACCACACTTTGGCAGCAGTTTCTCCTGTTACCCTTTATTTCTATATGGTGACCTTGCTAATGCACAGAAGCTTTGCCTTTTGATACCCACGAGCCACATGACTATGTCACATTTCACTGTGTTCCCAGGTGTTTGGTGTGGCCCAGAGCAGGGTTTTCTCTGCCAGTGGTAAAGCTATTCATGGTGCTGGGATGGCTCCTGTGGTGACTGATGCCTACTGCTGGAATAGGGTGATTTCCTTCCTTTAGGCAAAGTTTGGGAAGCTGCATTGGCATACATGTTCCCCTTTGCCCTCTTGGAAGAATTAATTAAAATCCCTTTAAAAAGAAGTTCAGTATGAACTGCTTTGTTCTTAAGTCTTCTGCTGCTGTCTGAGTTAAGCCCTGTTTCCCAGGAGCTCACAATTTTCACAGAAATCTCATGAGTCTCAGCAGATGTTGTGGACAGGGTGGAGAAATGACACAAATGAAGTGCATGGAGTTAACAGCAGCATATAAAAATTTCCCCTTCATATCCCCCAGGATAGCACAGCTTGTGCTGAGGAAACGAATATTTCTGGCCTATATCTGTTTCCTTATAGGTCTCTGTTTTTCATGTCTGCCCTTACACATGGCCAGCAAGTATTAATCCTTCCTGGGAAGTGATTTTTCAGTCCAGTAAAACAATTTTTTTCCTGTACAGCTGCCTTGAGCCTTGAAAGTTAAGCCGTACATGGAAAGTTTGATGCCTGTGCCAAAAGATGGGAGGTTTGTCCAGGATTTTCCTTTGGTCCAGCCAGTGGCCACCTGCATCCCAAGCTGTCACCTGGACACAGCAGCTTCCTTTTTTTAATAGCTGTTAATTATGACCCCAAAAATCAAAGAGATTTTGATAACACATGGCAACCTACTTTCAAAGAGCTGTGATTCTTCATCTGTTCTCTGTTTTTAAGGAAATGCAGAGTTATTTTTTCTAGTTTGGATGCTTTCCCAAATTTGAATTTATCTCCATACTGTACTCATATTGTTCTATCTCTGTGTATTAGTGTAAAGCTTCTGGGCATATTGGGTACACTCATTTATATCCAGTTTATTTTAAAAACCCATAACAAGCAAACACCACCAAAGAATCAGTAGCACCGTTCTTGATTGTGATTGCCTCAATTATTTCTATTTTCACTTGTGAGACAGCACATTGCTGATGCTTTTCCACTATTCAGGCTGGTTTAGTCTTGCAGCAGAAGCCTTATTTCAAAATGTGAGATTTAATCAAATGACACTTCCCATATTTTCTCACTTGTACTGGCTTCTTATGATTTTTGGTCTTTGTGGCACTTCAGTGATCCTCACCAGTTTGCAAATAAAAAAAAAAAAAAAAAAAAAAAAAAAAAGGCAGCAGTGCAATAATCACGGTCAATCTACCACAGTGTCCAGCCTTGCTGAGAGCAGGGTTGGAAGTGATTGAATGTTTTATTAGTGTACCTTCCAAACATTTAAATAGTTCATTAAACTACTAATATAAATTAACTGTACTAGTAGTAATACTAATACTTTACTCTTTACTGGAGTAAATTATTTGTAAAGCTAAATAAATATTAGAGTGGGGTTTATTAGGCTTCACCATTAACACAGATAACTCTTTTTATATTGCTAGGATTTATCTTTGTTCACTCTCTGTGTTTCTTCATATATTAGTCCTGCAGAAAAAGTATACTTATTTTATTTTTCAATAAGTCTTTTTTTTTTTTTTTTTAAAAGTTTGCAAAACTCAGGGGCTTTCCTTTCTGTAAGATTGCATCCCAGTCTTAGTCTGATAATTTCATTTGGAGTTTTTTTTTTTGCAAATGTGTGTATACAGTGTACGCTTGATTGTAGAGTAATTTTCACTGTCATATTGAACATTGTGTGTATATTTCTATCTTGTATATATGTATGTACATCTGTCTTGTATGGAATTGAATTTTATGTAGTTCAGGTTTTAAAGCAGTATTAGAGTTTAAAGATTTTATGCCTATCTTAAAATGCAAAGATGAGTTATTTGTCATGTTAGTTCGAAAAGCAAGGGGGTGGAAGAGCTCCTGAAGAAATCGATGTCACACTAAACCTGTCTTTTTGTGCACGGAGTTTAGGATTTCCTGAAGAAATGTTCATCAGATCAATTCAGAATGTTTTGTTTGCGTGGCAGATACAGCTCAGGTAAGGAAAAGCCCCTGACCTGTTGAGGTGTGCGTGGCTTTCCCCACACCCTTCCCAGCTGGCAATGCACAGGCGGAGCGAGCTCGCCCTGCCGGGCCCTGCAGTTCCACAAATCCAGTGGGTGGGAAGGTTTTGGTAGGGCTCTGTGGGGCTGCTCTTTGGCTAACATTTAGAAAATTGTCTTTTCTGAGCACAGTACATAACCATTTAAATACCTTCTTGAGCTGCAGTTAGTTGTGATTCTCAGTTAATTGCACTTTTAATTAATGAATTACCTCTGTCTCTGATTTGCATCTGTTGTAGTTGAATTGCAGTCACGTTCAGCTGTTTTTGGAGAAATGTCTAGATGAAACTTTGGCTTATATTCCTGTAGGTTGTGATGCGGGCTGGCTAATAATTCTTTATCTTCTTGCTGTGTTACCATTTTTGTCCTGTGGAGTTCCTGAGTGTTCAGGCAGTTGTGTGGTGCAGTGCAGCTTGCTCAGACCAGCACATGGTAACCTAATGAACATCTCAGCCTGGCAGATCACCTCTCTGCTGGTGGGGATAGGTGTGGGAGATTTTGTCAGCTTCCCTGTTTACCCCATAGTGTTTCCAGCAGGTAGATGCTACTTTTGGCTGGATGAGGTTTTCATATGTCTGTGTTCTTAACAGTTTATTGGGGCCTGCCAAAAGAGATGTTGGTTCCTTAATCACTGCTGGATCACCTGGCTTGTTGGCTGTCCTGGCATGGCAAGGGAGTGGTGGAGCATGGGGCAGCAGCTGCTGTGGTGTTTCAGTGGGCCTCTGTCTGCCTTGGATAAAGCACCTGTAGCAGTGTGACTGTGAGAGCTGCTGTGGCCAAGGCTCTGGGGCATCGCTCGTGCCTGTCAGCGTGCAATGCTCTGCCAGCCTTCATAGTTGTGCAGTCACTGGACTGACAAGTCCTTCTGCTTCTTTCTGCTGCTGGCTGCCTTGCAGGAGCCACCCACGTGATCTTCCTGGTGGATCCTCCCTCTCCTAGGACAGTTGAATGCATCAGGAGTGGAATAGATCCTTGCAATATTTCAAAGCATGGGATAGTAAAGAGAGAGTTGGTTATTAACTTCCCCTCCACTGTGATAGCAAGGGAGGAGTGCATCCAATTGGAAGGTTTTCTGCAGAACAGTGTCCTGGTTGGGGCAGGCAGTGGATTGGTGGCATGCTTGGCTGTTTTGGGATGATGCTGCAGGACAGTGGCATACTTGCTGATTTCCTCTTTTAGGAGATGAAATACCTCATGTACACTTTAGTGGCTCCCTTGGTGGGGGCACCTGGGAGTTGTGAACAAATGTGTGTTTAAAACAAAAGAAAAGATTAACACCTACTAAACTGTCATATATTGTCTGGTAGTTTCTAACCTTGCCTCAGGACCAGGAATGGCACTGGAGCCCTGCAGTGGAGGGTACCTGCACTTTCTTCACTCCCTGTCAGCTGGCTGCACTTGAACCTGTGCTTTTTGCATTACTTCTAGGATAAACACCTTCCCCAGGTAAAAAAAGCGTGCTACCTGTGTGGATGTGGGTGGTTTTGATGAAAAGATATGGTGGTGTTACATCACAGCATAAGCCAGTAGGCAGGTAAGGGTTGCTCAGAAGTCTGCACTTGCCACCTCCACCTTACGAGGCCGTGTGCACTATTAGCTTCCCAATAAAGAGCCAGAGTCAGTCTCTGTTGAGCCAAGTATTCACTGTGCTGCCTGTCAGCTTGGGTCCCTGCCATCAATTCACTTTGGTCTAAACATAAGTTTACTGCACTCCTTTTCATCTTGCTGTCTGCTCCTGTTTTTATTAGAAGTGAGATCCTGAGCACTAAATGCTTGTTTCTGAAAAGGTTTTTATAGCCTAGACCCATGGGTGATGGTTCCTGCCATGCCTACCTGCCAAAAAAGATGTTGCAAAATCCACCTTTGGGGATCAGGTGGTAACAGAAACATCGGATTGAATATGTAAAAAAGATCTTTGTAGGCATGTGGATGAGGGCAGCTCCTGACAGCTGGGAATGGCTCCTGCTTGATACTATGGTTTTTTGGGCTTGGAATGGGCCATTTTTATTGTTTTGGCTACCCTCCTGTCTCTGTGTGTGCTAACAGGGACAAATAGAGACAAATGTGATTCCAGACTGCCCCAGCCAGGAGGGTCAAGGCTTAAAAGGGGTGTGTGCAGGGAGGTGCATGTGTTTCAGTGGAGTCCCTTCCTGTATGATCATTGTCAGAGGGAGGATAAAGCTGCATGCCTTGCTTGTGGGGAAGAAGAGAAAAGCCAGAGAGAAGAGACTTTGCTCATCCTTCCATAATGTATTTCTGCATGGGGTTCCTCTGCTTCATTGCCCTGTCTGCCTGCTTGGGGTGATGGGGCAGAGCTGCTTGGGGTGAAGCTGAGCTCTGGGGCAGTGGTGATGATCTGGGCAGTTTGCTTTGGCTGGTGCCTCTGGCTATTTGCTTCTTGGCCTGAATGACCACCCTGTGGCATATCTGAGGCTGTTGGGAAGATGATTCCTGGGTACCCCAGGCAGCAGCATGGTGACCTTCCACCAACATGCCAGCTGCTTCTGGGTGCAGCTTGAAAGGAGAGGTGCCATCTCTGAAGTCCTGTGGGACCCTGCTGTGGGGCAGCACTTTTCCTCTTGCATCTCACCAGCAGTGGCTTCACTTCATGCAGTGAAGGGCAGGGCATGTGAACCCTGCCACAGACAGTGGGATTCTGTCTCCAGAATGCTCTCCTGGTCCCCAGAAATGATTTTGTGAACCTGAGTGAACTGCAATGTTCTGACCCCTCTGCTGTGTGTCAATATAAAAAAAAAGGGGCTCCTTTTGCATTAGCTTTCCATGGCCATATTTAATCAGTTTGCTCTGACATGGAGCCAAGAAGGGGCTTTGCTGTGTGATGCTGGGTCCTGCGTGTGTTCAGGCATCCACAGCTGCTCCCTAGCAAGGGCTGCCTTTTGACTACTGAGGTATTTTTTTTAATAGCCACAGAGGGCAACTATTAATAGATGAGATTTACCAAAACACAGAGCAGCGTGGTGTGGAGGGGAAGAGGGAAACCTGTGGGATTTGTTCTTTATTATTGTATATTTAATAGGTAATTGCCTCACATTTCTTGTCAGAATTCTGTCATATTGACACATATATTGGAAACTGAACTCATCATATTTCTGCCTTTTTACATTAACACTTGATTATTTTATATTGTAAAGAGCAGAAAGAATGTCAGTTACAACAACAAAAGACACATATCAATAAACTTGGTGCTAATGAACACATGTTTTGTAATTTGATGATGCACTGGCGATGCTGTTGGTGGCAAAGGAGGGAAGGAGTGGGGAGCACAGTGAAGGCTTATAGAGCCAGGCCTGCTTGTGCTGTGTTGTGGCTTTGCAGTGCCTGCAGGCAGTGGTTTAGGAGTGTGCCCTGAACTGGGGATGAAGAATGACTTGAACCGAAGTAGGTTTCATCAGGATAAACTTCTATCAAGTATTCCTTGCAGAATTCTTGTAACCAGGTTAATCAGTTGTGTAATCCTAGTGTATATACATGATCACTCTCAGTGTCTCACTGTGTTATAGAGGTCTCTACATTGATCTTTTTAAAAACTGAGTAAAGCTTGATTTAATGATGCAGTAATGCAGATTTTTAATTATACACAAGTGGAAAATCTGACAATTACAGGTCCAGACTTCCGCCTTTGTTACACTGGGGTAAATCCTGTGGAAAGTCTGTTTGAACAGTTAAGCTTCCTTGGGATTTAGGCTAATGGAACTGGGATCAGGTCTCACATCTGGCTGCTTTTCCCCTCTTATATCTGTCCTCTTGCTAAGACTGTTTGCACTGAGGAGCCTGTCTGGGCAGCACTGGGTAATTTTACAAAGCAGTTGGAGGTACCATGGGCAGGACCAGAGGTGAGACCTCTGTGGAAGCTATGGGTGATCCTCAGTGCTGATGATACTAGGAATATGCTGGCAGCTGTAGTTTGGATGTACCTGATTGCAGAGGTCAGGTGTACAACAGTGAAGCTGTGCTGCACTGACTGAGTAGCTCCAATGGGATACTGGGGGAAGGAATGCATTCAAACTTAGCCCTGTCCTAGGTGACACAACTTCCACTGAAGTCAGGTGAGCTCTCTTATGTGGGGTCCAAAAGCTTTTCTACAGAAAATTGCACATTACAAGTAAAAAAAAAACCCACCCTCTCAATGATAGCATTCCCAGTAAAAGTGACAGTGAGCTAGTCTGGAACCTGCACTTCACAGGGTGCAGACAAGGCCAGAGGAGCCTGCTGGACTCCTGCCAGCAGGAGTGGACTCTGGAAGTTCCCAAAGTAGAATTGCCTGCCAAAGCTAAGGGCTCCCTGAATGTGGGGATGTGTGTGTGCATGGGTGCCTTGTTAGTGGTAGGGCAGAAACAACCAAAATGTTTCTGTGGCTGGTGGAAGAGAAGCTCTGTAGGGTTCCTGTATGGCACATCTCATCATAAGTGGAGCTCAATTGTGCATGCAAGGAATCATTTACCTTGAAGTTTTATCTTTCTTTCCAGTGGCCATAAGAGGCTTTGATACGTGTCAGTGTGATGAATCCCACCCTAGATATACCCTTATGAGTCTAAGCAATTTGTATTTTTTCTAAAAATAGCTTTCTCAAAGTGATATGGTCAGTTTAGCTTTGATGTGAGGGAATTGTTCAGGAGCTGGACCACAAAATTTAAGTTCATCTGGATTTTAGATGTTGGTGAAGCAGCCCTTTAAACGGAGTTGGTGAGGGTTAGGCCTCTTTGGATGTCTGCAAATACAGATTGTGTGTACCTAAATTACAATAGGCATGAAATTAGAGGTATATGTTGCCATCACTGGAGATATATTAAATCCTAATGCTTTGGATTGATAACTTTGCAGAGAGATTCAATAATGGAAAAAAAAAAAAAAAGTTAAATATTGATTGCTTCAGTAAACTTCCAGATTCAATTTTTTGAATCCGTTTGATACGCTTTCCAGTAGGTTATACTTTGTCATATGTAGTGATTGTCTTTTATATTGATTTAATTCACCTGGTGTACATGATAAATGGAATTTTTAATTAAATGTGCAGTTAATTGTAAGAAGTTTGCTATACAAATAGTAACAAACTTCTCCTTTGTCTCCAAATACTGTTCCTATGTATGACAGACAACATTCTCTCCACCATAATGCCCTAATTTCTTTTTTTTTAGCAGTAGAATTTAGTGAGGAGAGCATGGAAGATGCAAAGAACCTTCTTCAGGCAATCTCCTTGTTTATTAGAGATGCAAATGCTTATATAAAAGGACAGCTGGTGTGTGACCCTGTTAGAGAAGACATATTGTGGGAAAGGTAAGTGCACCTCCTGTATCTTAAAAGATTGTGATTATGTGAGGAGTAGTTCACTGACAGACTCTGAGGTTCTGTTTAAGAAGCAGGACAAGGACTAAGCAGCAGTCCTCCCTCCCAGCCCAAAAAACCAAGGGCAGGTTTTTTAAAAATTCTCTTTCTAGCCAGCTGTTTTTGCTCAGTCTGCTACACTCCATTCATTGTGTTTTTAAGGTCTGTGTTACTTTTCTAGTGTGCCTGTCCTAACACAGGCATCTTTGCCCCTCATGAGCTATGTAGGAAGCAAAGCTATGGCAGTTGTGAGGCTCCCCAGCTGGTAAATAGAGCTGGGCAGTAGTGACTGGAGAAAAAAGAGGATGACTGAAGAGTGACACACCTTGGGCACGTGAATTTGTAATCAAGCTGGCTGGCACTGTGGTGTGCAGCAGAGGAGAGATTGGCCATGGGCAGGGATGTCACAGGGAGGGAAGCAATTACAGCTGTTGAGACCCTGACAATGGTGAGGAGAATCCTTTGGAGTCCATTATGAAAACCAGATTAGCTTTGGGACTGAGATGGTGCTGTGTGTTGGGTGCAAAGCTGAGAGCAGGAGCAAGGTGCTCTGGAGTCAGGGTAGGGGGTGTTGAGTGTCCTGAAGCAAGGTTAGTGCAGGCAGCTCAGGGCTGTAGAACCAGAGGGGAGACAGCCTGTGCTGTAGAGGTGAGAGGCAGCTTCCTTGTGGCTCAGGTACCTCACTGTTAGGGAAGCTTGTGGCTGCACTGCCTGAGGGTTGCAAGGGGCACTGGAGCATGTTACAGGAAAGTGGAGTTGCATTAGCTAGCTGTGCTATTTGGCAAAAGCAAACCATTCAGCAGGAGGCTGCAGGAGATCTGTTGGTGCAAGATAAAGCTGAGAGGCATGAAGAAGTTGAAATAGATAATCAGTAGGGGATGTGTGGGAGGGCACAACTTGTGTATTCCTAGGTGTAAAAACAACCAAAACTAAACAAAGCTCTTAATTAGCAAAGTGTTAGATACTCAGTGGAGAGGGGGAAGCTTGCAGGGAAAAGTGTTGGGAGGAATGAATTAGAACAGCAGCCATCTAGTATCTGAGGGGAGGTAGGCATTCCAGGCAAAATAAGGCTCAGGATAGCCCTAGAGATGCTAGGATAGCCCTAGAGATGCTAGGATAGCTTGAGGTTCCCCAGCTAACCCTGTTCCTTGCACTTTTTTGGGAAATGGCATCCTAGGGTCAGCCCTGTCAGGCTCTGATTTGCCTGGCTGTGTATGTGAGCCCTCTGCCAGCAGCTGTTCGTAGCTCCCATTTGTCCCTGCTGCTCTCCTCATCTCCCTCTCCAAGTGGCTGCAGCTGGTGGCACTGGTTCTGTGGTGATCAGTGCTGGTTGCCCGCTGGCTTTTGGCACTGTTACACAAGTAGTCCCACTGCACCTTTCTATCTGGGCCACGATGAGTGGAATCCCTTGAGATTGGGATTGGGCTCTCCTGGGAAATGAGGAGGCAGTGCTTAGTTCTGAATCGGATCCTGACTGCAGGATTCTTGGCCAGCCAGCCCCAGGACAGCTTTCTTGCCAGGCACTGGAGCACTGCCTGTGATGTGCCTTTGGAAAAGAAGCATGCTGTTAGCATGATTAATAGGCTGCTGGGAAAAAACCCCAGAACTCAGTAAGATCTTTGATGTGCTTAATATCAACCTCATTTTCCATCTGTTTTTAAATTATTTAAGGCAAACATTGCTCTGTTGTTGTTGGCCCCTCTGATTAACCATGTATATTTGTTGAAAGGATGTAACACTTAGGATTCTGCCATAATTTTTTCCCTTCACAGCAGAAAGATGTATTCTGGCTGATGAGTGTAGCACTGCCCATCACAGGACAGCTGGGAAGGAGATGGCAGTGTCCTTTCAATGACTCCCTCTGGCTGAATGGCTGATGAATTCAGCACACTGCTGGCATCTTGTTTGTCTTATCTTAAATGTTACCTTTTCTTCTTGAAGGCTAGCCAACACAAAAGTAACCGTGAAGGCTGCGTTTGCAGATGACTTTGACACCTCCAGGGCTGTTGCAGCAATTATGGACCTCATTCACCATGGCAACAGACAGCTTAAGGCTGTTACTAAGGTAACCCATTAGGATACAGAGATCAGAAAATGACAGCTGTCCACTGTCCTACTGCTTAATGCAGACGGATTAGTTTATTGTTCACATAAGAAACCAGCAGAAACAAAGCTCCATAAATTGTTGACCTTAATGGAGCCCATTTGTCCTGACCCTATCACAGGAATTGTGCATGGCTATTGTTTTGTGCCTTGTTCTGTCCAGAGGATGTTTCTTTCCTGCAGCCCTATATTATTTATACCTAAGGTTTTTGAAAGGCCTAAAGCCGTTATGACATGCTGCTAATTTTAGTGCTGGTTCTGTGTTCTTATCCTGCTTCTTTGCTTAATATCCATGCACAGAAATTAAGCTAAACTGGGAAGTGGTGGGGGGTGGTTGCTGCAGGGGCTTTGTCTGGCAGCCCCAGGTGCACTGGACAGTTTTGTGGTGAGTTCAGCGTTGGGGACTCAGTGGCTTGTGCTGTTTGCAGACTGTAATCAGCATCAGCATTCCTGCATGAGTCTGTCTTCAGGTGGCTTTTGTTGGCAAATTAGGACCCTTTTAAGATCTCTCATGCTGACACAAAGAAAGCATCTAGTAAGGACAAGACCTGAGCAATAAACACTATCTGAAGCACTTCTGGGTTCTCCATTTACCAACAGCTCCCTTTGTCACTCAAGGCGAGCACCTCAGCCTTGTTGCTGTGCTTCTTGAGTACTGGTGTCCTCAACGTTCACCATGTTTGTGCAGTAAAAGGAATGTTGTGTACATGGTAATAACTGGTTTTAAGAGACAATTAGCCTGTTGGTTTAGAAATCCTGCCTCCCTCTGGTCCTGTTTTGGTGTTGGCTTTAAATTCTGTCCTTAGCCTTATCTTTACAAATTGACTCTCTCAGCAAATCCTTGACCTGAAACACTTTGCAGCAGGGATCTGCGTATTGACACTGCCACTCCTAGATACAACTACCCCCACCTTGTCTGTCACTGCTTCTTCCCCCTGAATTCCTCTGTTTTGTTGAGGATGGGATGGGATATTTGTGGGGCAGCTGACTGGGATTTCTGGTTGAGGTGATGAAGCTTTTCTGGGTACAGCCCAGCTGTCTGGACTGTTCCCTCTTTATTATGAGTGTAGTTTTTCTCCTTAAGAACTGTGAGTAAAACCACATAACTACTTAGTCCTCTCTTTAGCCTTCCTGCTAAGCATTTCTCACCTTAGATGGCACACTCCTGTTCCTTTCTCCCAGTGGCCTGCTCCAACTCCTCACAGTTCTGAAGATGTCAGATAAAATCCAGTACCAGCTGCTGATTTGCTTGTGCATCTCATCACTCTTATTTTTTAGGCAGGGGTTAGTCCCTTAAATTACTCCTCAGTCTGTCATTTAATCCTTATTTTATTGCTGCTGATTGCTGGTGCTGCCAGGGCATGACAAAATGCCATACGCTATCTCAAAGTGGTCTCCACGTGGGTCAAATCAGTAAGATACTCAAAGAATTGCTTTTAATCTTTTATATTATAAGTGCCCATGGATGTGGGATTTTGTTCTTTTTATTTTGTTTCCATACACACAGCCCTTTCATAAAAAGAAGTGCTATTTTTAGTTCTAATTTACTGCACACATGTAATGCATGGTAGTTTCTCACATCTCTTCTCCTCGCTGCGCAGGCTGGTGATAAGATCTTCCCTTCCCTCGTTTACTGAAATCCCTTCCATTTGTGCTGTGAGGTGCTTTTATATCTCTCTAAGATTGCCTGTCTGGGCAGGTATTCTTGGTGGAGGTAGATCTTTATAATTAGTAACAGTTTTCCCTTGTGGATTAGGTTACAGAGAGGTGCTGGGTTCTGTAATATGTATTGACTGGACAATCTCTTTTGAGTGTTTTCTGAACAGGATGCTGGATCTCCTAGAAGCTCTGTTGTGTATGGGAGCATTATTTCCTATATAGAAGGCTTTTTCAATGCCCTTGGGATGTCCTTTGGAGAAAGACAGGTAATGAAATATTTCTTCTATGTGTTTGAGGATACGGTAGCAGCCCCAGTGTTGTTTCATAGAGTGCTTTCTGAAAGCATCAGATGTTACAAAGTTATTTATGGTTTTAGTAAATCTTTCTGCACTGCTTGCAGTTTCTCCTGTGATGCTGTAGGAGAGTGTATGAGCAGGTGGAACAAAGTGGGGGCTTTTTAATTCTTGGAGGTACTCCCATGTGACTTCTGCACCAATTTTGCTGTGGAAATGAAAGACTGAGGAATAAAACAAGAAAAAGTTAGCACTGGAGGCCTTTAAATTGTCCTGTTATGTGTCTGGCTTTTTCTCTTCTTCCTGATGGTTGCTTTCAGGCTGGCTTTGATAGCTGTGTGAATATTTGCAGTTGTGAGGGGTCCCACTCCTCTACAGAAAGCCAGGGAAAGAGGCTGCTCTGCCTTGAGCCATGGGGGTGTATGGGGAGGACAGGACAATGAGCTGGAGATGGGGTCCTTACATACCTAGTTCTTGGAAAGATAGGAATGGGGAGAGAAAAAAAGGGAGGGAAAAGCTCCTTTACAAAGCAAAGTACTGAACAGGAAAGAGAGTCATCAATATGAAGGTGATATCCCAATGCATGGAAGGGGAGCATTTAAAATGACATTTAAAAAGGTGTTTGTTGGAGAATAGCAGGCTGTTCCTTGCTCCTCTCCCACTCAAATATGGAGCTGAATGCAAAGGAATGGAAAACTTTCTGTAGAGAAACTGTAAAACAGAACAGTTATTTTGGGGAGGGGGAGAAGATAATAAGAAAATATAAATAACATTATTCATCCTTTGAAAAGCAGGCAGTATAGTGGTAAATGCATTTATTTAGTTTGCCTCCATGGATTTTCTCGCAAAACTTCTTTCAAAACAGTGGCTGGGTGTGATTTGGCTGTGTGTTACTCCTCACAGCCTGTGTTAATTTTTAGTGGCACACTAAACACTTAAATTTTTTGTTAGCTGGATGGCAAAGTCGTTTCTCCAGATTCTGGGCTGTCTGTATGCAGGCATCTGCTGCACCTATATTTTTGCTGAAACAAGTACTTGAGTGCTTTTCTTTGTTGTAGGCTGTGCTACAATGAAGTGTCAGGAGGATCAGCAGAAGATGCTGGTCGAGATAAGTAGAAAGAAAGGAGCTTGTTCCTCTGTTCCTCTGCTCTTTCAGCTTCCAGTAAGCGAATCTGTCAAAATCTTCATCAGAAAAGCCCATGGGCTACCACAATTTAGTAACCAGAATGGTGTAGGGATTGTTCCCTGACTCCAAGACCAGCCACAACAGCTCAGCATCCAGCCTTTCTTGCCCCTTGGCCAGGTAGCCCCAGGCATGCAGCTTGCCAGGAGCAGTCCCTGACCACAGTGGGTCCTGGCATGTATGCTGTGTGGGAGAGGGTTGCTGGGCCTGGACACTGCTGTGCTAGGAGTGCAGAGGATACAGGGCAGTGGTGTTTGGGCCCCCTCATTTGGATGTTTGCATGTAGCCTGTGGGTTTGCCTTGCTCCTGGGCTGGGATTCATCTTAGCTAATCAGCGGAATGTAGCTGCCTGTGCTTCTGAAGTCATCAGTGGGAATGCTAAGGAATGGCTCATCTCAGTCTAGTGGCTGTATACAATAAGAGCTCCTGTCTCTCTCTCTCTCTCTGCACTGGCAAGAGAAGATCTTATCCACAGGGAAGTAAGATGAATCCATCTGGAAAGGTGATGAGTGAAAACCATCATGCCTGTTTTAGAGCTGGGAAGCTTTTGCTCTCCCAAGGAGTGCAGAGTGTTGAGTGTATTGCAGGTGCAGCTGGGGCCAATCTGTGGAAAGCAAGTGCCAGAAATCTGAGATGAGCCCAGAGAAACTATGCAGTGTTTTATGTGTCAATCAGATTGGTTCATCTCCTGAAGCTGCTCCTCCTTTTGAGGGCTCTCCACTCCAGTAGGTGCCTGGTTTGAACGCTCCCAAAAGTATTTGTAGAGGCATTGCTTGCTCCCATCGTCATGGCTTTCCCTTCTGTGTTTAACTATTTATCCTGCCAAAGGTTGCTATGGAGTGTTCCTAGCACTTAGATGTATTAACTTTTTCAATCTCATAAACTTTTTCTTTAGTATGGTTACATATTTTGAAAGCTTGGGGAATTCACTGCGTTTCACACTCTTACCTTCAATAGCTTCCCCCTCACGTCTCCTCCTGCTCCTCTTTGTCAGTGACCTCTGAAACTCTGCTCCCTTTCATTTCCATCCTGCTGTTTGGTGACTAAACCCAGTCCCCTCTGGCTTTAATTACTCAGCTGCTCTTCTGCTCCCAGAGGATGTTGCTGCCAGGAGCTTTGCCTGTGGCCTTGGTGCGCTTTGCGCTCCCGCTCGTGTTTTAGTGATAAAACACTGCAGTGGTGTTCTCTTGTTTGTTGGAAGTTTGTGCCTTTCCTCCCCCTTGGGAGTTTGCCTTTAATGAGAAACAGGGATGGTGTCTCTGCCAAGAGTGAGACCAGGAGCCTGGCTGTGGCAGTGCTGAGGAGTGGCCTTCCTCTTCAGCTGACTCCCAAGCTCCCATCCTGGCAGCTGTTGGAGCAGGACTCTGTAGGAGAAGTGAGTCTGTTCCCTTCCTGAGGCATTGACCAGTGAGACTCCTGCCAAGCAGAGGAGGCTGAGGGAGCTTGGAAGTGGCTGAGGGGAGGAAGGGGCTTGGCTGCAGCCAGGAAACACCCACACCCTGTGTGCAGTAGCTGCTGCTTCTGTCAGTTTTTTTTGAGTGGCTGGAACTTTGGGTAAGGTGGATCAGATGAAAGTTCTGTGGATTTGGGAAGGGTTTCTGTAGATAAAAGGAGAAAGGATAGGGTGGGCTAGAGACTTAAAGCCAAATACTGTTCCTGGTTTGTTTCCTGAAGGAGGCCTGGAACTCGGAGAGTAAGGGGCTGATATATTCTCCATCTTTGGACTTTTACAGCCAAGGAGCTGTCTGAACTAATGGCTAGGCTTCCTTTGCTTGTTGCATTCCTGTTGCCAGGCCTTCCTTACATTAACCTGTGTGATCCTTTCTTAAGTTATGCATGCTTCTGGCATCTTCAAGGTTTCCTGTGGCGATGAGTTCCCCTCTTGGGTTATGCAGTGTGTTGTGTTCATGTGAGAGCACTGTGCTCCAAGGTAAATGGGTTATGCAGTGTGTTGTGTACATGTGAGAGCACTGTGCTCCAGGGTAAATGGGTTATGCAGTGTGTTGTGTTCATGTGAGAGCACTGTGCTCCAAGGTAAATGCTTTCTTGTGCAGGAATATGCTGAATTACTTCCAAGTGTGACCCTACCATAACTTTTTGTCCAGCATTAGTGAGATGATGATTTTAACCAAGAGAGGTGATAAGGCCTCACATTGCTATGGAGATGGGGTTGATTTTTCTAATATCACTACTCAGATGTTTCTAAAGCACCCTGTTTGATTTCTAGGTGGCTGTGGGAGGAGACAAGTCTGCAGTGCTCACCAATATCATCGAAGAGCTGGTGAGGTTCCGCACCAGGGTCCGTCATTACGCGCTGGCTCTGCCAGAAGCAGCAGACGCCGCGCCAGGGGAGGGTGCGGCAGGAGCCCAGGAACCCAAACAGGAGCAGAAGGAAAAGAGGAAGCAGTTAATGCGTGAGAGAAAGCCCCTCTTGGAGGCTTGTGACAATCTACGTGGAGAACTTGCTGCCTTTGGAATCCACATAAAGGTAGAAGACAGTAACCCTCTTTCTGAGACTCCGGGTCACTTTTTAAGACAACACATATTTTTGTCCCTCATTCCCCTTTAGCAGCTTGTGGCGTTGTGCCCTGCTCCCTGCGTGACTGCAGTAGCAGGAGGTGGAAGTCAAGCCCTTGTCTGGCTGTACTGCTGCCTTCTCTTCTGCTGCCCCTCAGCCTTGTCTCCATGCAAGCCACTGAAAATTTCATAATATTCAGAAATCTCTAAGTTGCCCAAGTTCAATCCAGAAGGGAGGGTGTGAGTAATGTGTGCAGTCTTAAGATTGCAAAGGAACTGGAAAGTAAACTGAGATAACTTGTGAAAATAATGCCTTCCATTTACCTACCCCACACTCCCCACCAAAATTAAGTTCTTGAGAAAGCCTCTTCCATCTTCAGCAGCTTCATTCCCAATTGTTCCTGAGCCACAGGAACTTTGCCTGATTTCTGTACCGCATCTCTCTCCATACTGCTTTATACTTCTAGCCTACACTGAATGCTAGCATTCTTTTCCATTACTTCAGTGGCATCTCTGGCTCAAGAGAAGACCTTCTATGGCATTACTACTGCCTTCTCCTCGTTCCTGCATTACTTCTTTAAAGTGCTACTTCTTGCAGTTCCTCTTTGTCATTGCCCTCCCTGCCTCTGTGAGGCCAGGGTCACTGTTGCTCCTTGAGTGAAGAATAATCCTCCACATTCTCTCCCTCCATTCAGTTTATACTGTTCATTTTTCCTTTGCTTGGGAACTGGTAAGTCTGGTTCCATCGTTTTACCAGTGGGAGGATGGAAAGCACAATGCCATCAGGGAGTGAGAGCACCCATCTGCTCCAGCTGCTGAGCATGAGGGCTGTCAGTGCTGCTGTTGGGCTCTCTCCTCTCTCAATGACAGCAAGCTGCCCATGCAAACAGGGTGAGGGCCACAGCGTGGTGCTGGTGGGGAGCTGCAGCTGTGAAAGGAAAGGGAAGCTGGAACATCTGCTTCCTTTATTTGTAAATCCCCACTACACTCACCAGTCGAGCAAGTTTGCAAATCCAAACAACTGCGCTGAGACAGTCTTGGAGAAGCACCCTGCCTTTTCATCTATTGGAAAAATGCTGCAACCCCACCTCCATCCTTTCACAGATCAGTTTTGGTTTCTTTTTAAAGGGATTTACATTTGAAAACCCCACAAAGTAGTCTGAGTCGGGATTCAAACCATTCCATTTGTTTTTAAAAAAATTAATAACCTGAAGCTCAGCATAATCTGTCCCAGAATAGATTGCTCCAGAAGACAAAGCACACATGCACTTAGGAGCACACACAGAGCAAGCATCCAAAGCTGAACTCCTGCTTTTTTTGCTGATACTGTGGAAGTATCCAAAGGTGTGTTGTCAAGGTAGCTCACATTTTGCTTTTGCAGATCCCAGAGTCCTGCAAACTGCGTGATGCAGCTCTACAATTCTTCACACAGGCTCACCAAATACACAAAGGGCTCTCCCCAGCCTCTGGCTCATCATGAGTCTGCCTGGCTGGGTCAGCTGATGCCAAAAATGCCCCGGTAAAACAGCACCTAACAGGAGTCCTGCTTGCCTAGGAAGTGCTTGAGGAAGTAACGTGAATTTCTCATTTCTGCCCAGCCCCTCATTTCCACAAAACATTTGAGCCTTACACTGTGCATGCATTAATGCCAACATGCTGCCCTCTGTCATGTGAGGCTCAAGCAAGCCAGCAACTTCTGAAGCCCCTGTGCAGGAGGAAAAGCAGCAGAACAGATGAAGCAGACAAGCCTCAGCTTCATGCAGTGCAGACCCTGGTTTGAGGCAGGGAGGACAGGGAGGCAGTGGCTGGAACAGAAGCTTAATTTTCTTAAAAATCAGCTTTGTAGAAAGGGTAAATTCTCTTTCAGGTTCTAGCTTGTGATTTCCCTACTGTGGTTTCTTGTGTCAGGTTGCTCATTGCAAAGGATGTTGGCCAAAGTTACATAACTTGCAATAGCCTGATCAAAAAAACTCCATGTTGTCTTGTCATTGTAGCAGGCTTGGAAGCTATACTACTAAGTGCAATATAGTAATTGGATATTTAGGCATGAAAAAGTTTTCATTTTAATGTAAAAAAAGATTCAACAATTCCAGCTGCTCTCATGAGTCATTGTGGGCTTATGGAACATTGTCAATGTGTCAGTTAACTTTTATTTTCAACCATTGCAATCAAACAGCTGGTTCTAAATAGAATGTTCAATTCAGCTGTAATATTGCCTTTCAAAAATATGACCGTTGCATTACAGATATTAAAATCAACAGGCTTCTGTCCTGAGTTCAGATCAAAAATATTCAGCAATATATTCTTATGTATTGAGTGTGTTTTTTCAGGGATATGAGCCATTGAGACTTGAAAATACAATTGCATGAGTTGAGGGTCACTACGTCCCTGCTGCAGCATCCCATGCTGAATAGGTGACATTTCTACTGTGTATTTCTTCCCTCTGAGCTGAGAAATGTCTAGTTTTGTTTCACAACTCGGAGCATTGTTAGCAGCAGTGGCATTCCTGTGAGATTGTACTGCCACCTCTTTTGCCCAACTGGATGAATAGCTTTGCTGAGTGAATCTTGGTTAAAAACCTGTGATCCAGTCTGGCAGGACTGACCTGCTTACTTTTTCTTACAGGACAGAGCTGCTGTTTCAACCTGGGAAATTATGGAAGGAGGACAGACAGAGCAGCAGACTGAGAAAAAAAGCTGATCCTTCATTTTTGGACTTTTTATTTCAGCTACTGTGGCAACTGTTGTAAATACTATTTCTTTCAAAATAAAATTTGTTGAACAGAATGGCTAAAAACGATAGCATATAATTGGAGCAAAACTGTTGGCACTAGCACTGGGAAGTAAATACAGGGCTTGCAGCACAGGTGGTGGAAGCATCCAGAATACAAGGCAGCACAGGAGCAGCTGCACAGACTTAACACAGGCATGGGTCTGTTCTCCTGCAGGAACTGCCCCAGCCCAGGCACACTGTCATCTGCCCTCGCCCCGTGTTGCTGACCTGACAGAATTTAAACACAGTGAAGGCAGAGGCAAGAACTTAGGCCTGTCTTTAAGGTGAAAACTCTTAGTTTCATGCCTGTGGGTTTGGACAAATTCTCTTCCTCTCAGACATAGGAATGGGGATACTTTTAACCTTGAAGTATTTCCTTATTGCAGTGGTGCTGCTTTGATCCTGTCAAACCTTTACCTGCAATATGATGGTACCCAGTTACCTGTAAGGCTTGGCTTGGTATCTTCTGTTTGCTTTTGCAATGAATACGAGATTTCTCTAGCACTGGGAGTGCAGCAGAATTGGGAAGATAAAATAAGATATATATATTAGTATAAAGTATGTTCAGTTTTTACCTGTACAGTTACCTTTTTGCTGGCTCTGGCTGCTGTGGCTGTGGGCAGAGGTGCAGAAGCCTCTCTTGCACTTGAAGTGACCTGTGTTCATACAGGGCTGGTACTTACCTGGTACCTGCACTCTCTTTAATCAGTTTATGAAAACCTAAGAACCAAGAACGTGGGTTCATCTACAAGACACCTGTGTGCTTTCAAAGGATCTGTTCAAAAGGATAAAGGCTTTCTTTTATACTGTTGAGAATAAAATGTATAGCTATTTTTCTGCTCCGTTTCTCCATTATCTGTACTTCTATGGAAGATTGGGGTGTCTCTTCATTCAGCACTGGGGCACAGGTGTTTATTTGACACAGCTGGTATTGTTCATTTGCTAGTGGCAGTGTTGTTCTAGCAAAACAGTGAATGGTGAGCAGCAGCTCAGCTGCTGTGTGAAATGGGATTGGCACACACCAAACAAAGTCCAGTCAATTTGCTATTATTTTTATTTCCTACCAAAAGAAATTGCTACATTTCCAGAATATTTAAAAATTGTAACAATTTGTATACATTAGTGAATAACAGTTACAACTGCTGTGTAGCTCTAAAACCAGTAGGGCTGGTTGAAATCTGTTCTTAGCTCTGTTAATTGATTGACTTCGCCTAGATGTCATTTAGATTATACCACTGATGTTCTAATTGCGAGGAAAAACAAAATCACTTATTTTAAAAGCAGTAGCTATTTTAAAATCAGTTTTTTCTGATTCACTTAAAAGTAGTCAGGTTTCTCAAACACATTTAAGGGGGAAATAATAGCTTACGTTTCCCCAAAGATGCAGACAGTTTACAAAACTGCTTAAATTAAACACTAAAACCTCATTTCTTAAGAATAGTCTGTAAACCCTTATAGAGCAACACAAGCAAACACTTAAAAACCTATTTTAAAAATAGGTAACTTGTTTAAAAAGAAAAATGCATCAGGGTGAGGTAGTAGTCACAGTGCATCCAGAAATACCAACTCATATTCCCTGTGCAGGGAAATACTTGGAGTAGTCTGATTCTGGGTGCTTTCTGCAGGCAACTATTGCAAGGAATGAGAACAGTCTGACTGGTCTGTGAGACACCACATTCCAGCTGAGAGCACCACAAGAGTGGCTGTGCTGAACAGGGAACATCTCCAGCAATAACCAGATGTGTTACGTGCTTGTTCCAGCGCTTTAATGAGCAGGAACAGTTGGAGCTCGATTGGAGGTTCAAGGGCAATACCCATTTAAATTTACTTTGCATGAACTTGCCTCTCTCTCCACTCTGGATTGATCCCTACAAGCTTTGACTAAATCTTCAAAAATTTAAGGAATGGTCCTATCCAAAATTCCATGGAAGTTCTGCTTTACACCTAACGCTTGCTTGCTCTGTCTGTGCCAGATCAGTGTGGCTGACAGTGTCTGTCTGCCCTGCAAACATCAAATAAAAGCCTCTATGCTTTTTTCTCTAAAACCTCCTGCTTTTTGCAGTACTAAGCACTGCACCTGAAACTCAAAACACCAACCACCTTACTTCTGTTCCTGCCTTTGACTTGCAGCCTACGCTGCCTGCACTCTGCTCTGAAGGTGCAGGTACGAGCCATGGGCTGTCTTTTGTTCCTTCAACTGTTATGCCCTGTGGGCTCATTGCTGTCCACCTATGGATCTGTGTGCTGGGCTGCTCTGAGCTCTGACCCAGCAGCCAACTGGAGTCTTAAAAGCACTTCACTCTTCCATGATCACTGAGAGCTGAACCAGTTCTGCTGGCTATCACAGAGTTTCCTGCCCTGCCTAGTACCTCTCCAAATGACAATTTCACAAGTTCATTGTATTGAGTCAAGACCAGATATAGAAACAGAAATTGATTTCTTTTTCAGGTAAGCCTAATTATTTTTTAATGAATTTTAATGCTAAAATACCTATAGAATATCTTTATTCTGTCAAAGGGAAACCTTTTAGAAAAAAATAAGACATTACAGGAAGGGATGCCTTATCCAAATGAATGTTGCTTCTGGGACCGGGAATGGGAAAAGGCAACTAATTACATTCAAAATCTACAGCAACTCTCATGCACTCCCTTTCCAAAGAGGCTTACTTTTTGCTTTTTACTATACTAGCATGGCAAAAAATGTGCAATAGCTAATTCTAGACAGGGTCTAAGAATGAGAAGTGACGACCTTGGTGAAATCCAAGAAATTCAGTTGAGCTGGTGGAAGAATTTTATCTAAATACCAAGTGCATTTTTTTTGCTGTTCACACTTTAGTTATTGCTCAATAACTATCAAAAAGAACAGAGGAATACTTTCAGTTTAGTTTTATTATATTATAACAGATCTGCAGCTACAGCTTATTTCAGCCAAAACATTTTTGTATTCCAAACTCTTAAAAAATATCTACATTAATCATATTTTTCTATTCTTAAAAATAAAAAATATCTACCTAACATACCAATGCTGCTACAGCACTTGAGAGGGTGCATTATGTAAATTCTACGGTACATGTAATTACTCTTGCAGTCATTGTTCCTCCTTTTCTTCTTTGCTGCTTTGGCTTCAGGTTTCAAAAAGTTTGTTAAAAGCTGTTCCAACTTCTGAAACCATGTCAGAGGCTGTCATTGAACGTCCAAATTTCTGAAAGGCTTGGTGGTTAGACTGCCTCGTGAGAGAGCAGGCTCCAAATGCAGCCACTAAAAAGGGATTTTGACTGAAAGGAAAAAAACCAAAACACCAATATTATGAAGAGAATCCAAACACTTCTGTACAATTTATAAGGTGGTGGACATCATCTTTGTACTCGTAAATGTTAGCATTGCCAGGAAAGTTTCTTAAGCAAACCCGTTTTCAGACTACTGCACTGAAGAGCATCTTTGTCTGAATTTTTTAAATCAAATACTTCCCTACCCGTGGCACAGCATGTGACTGAGTGAGAAACACCACCAGGGCCAAAGGATGCAAGAGGACAACAGGCTTAAAAAGTGGGGAAGGTGTTCCATGTCTAGTTTTACTGCTGTGAAGCTTGCTTTCCTGCAGAGGAAGACTAAAGGCTCACCTGACAGCCTTTCAACCCCCTTTCCTCTCCATTCTCTGGGTATCTCCATTTAGTTTTGTCTTGCAGGGGTGAGGGAAAGTCATGGGGATGCAGACAAGAGAAGATTTTCAGCAGGGCCATAGAGACTGCTCCAGGGCCTTCATCAATCAGATCAGCTTAGAAGGGGTAGAGTGGCAAGTGAAAACTACAACATAAACAAAGGCACACTGCTGCAATGCCTCCTACACACTTATGAACTGCCCAAGAGAGTGTACCCAGACCCAGATCTGTAATGCTGAACCTCCCCCAGAGAAGCCAGCAGAGCCCAGAGCCACCTCCAGAGCATCTTTCCATAGGCTGGGCCACGGGAGTCAGTTCTGCTGCCTTCAAACAGGCAACAACTGTACAACAGGTCAGCAGCCAGTACTGTGCTCCAGGCCTGGCTGTTCAACCACCTCACAGAGCTCAGCCTCAGTAGAGCTTTGCTGCCTGGAATACACCAAGGACCTCCTGACTCCTCTGCCAAGGGAGAGTTTTGTGAAGGATCCCAACACAAAACACAGGCAAAGCAGGACATGACTTTACAATTAGGTGATACCTAACAAAATTTCCATGTACTCATCGAAGTACATTGCCATGTAATCATCATAAATACAGGAGTATTTAAGCCACCTTGAGAGTTAATCCTGGATGCCCAAATACTGCTCTGAAACGAGAGCTGCATATAGGCTCCTAGGCTCAAGGCAGCTAAAGCACCATATTCCAAACCCATCAGCATCCCCTCTACTCAAGTGAGGAATCCTACCTACGAGCATCCCTGGAAGCCAGCACAATCTCAGTGTTTGAAAACCTCTCTGTACAGACCCCTTTTGAAATGCCAGTCAGGCACAAGCTGGAAGGACTGGCTGGACTGCCTGCAGCGCATTCTCCAGGCGGATGCCCTGACTCACTGAACCCAGAAAGCTCCTCCTTTCCTGCAACATGTGAGGTAGGCAGGGTTGGGGCAGCAGGTGTCTGTGAAGGGTCACCTTAAGGCCACTGCAGGGGAGACAATGCATTGCTGATGCCAATTATACTTTTCCTTCATCTATAAAATAAAGGAGTTTCTGAGCGAGCTGTTTAGAAAAGCCACAGGAGCTGAAGTCAGAAGAGCCTGGAAAACATGTGCTGTGTTTGCCAATCTCTCCAACTAAAAATACTGCTGTGCTGCACCCCATACAAAAATGAAGTCACCCTTTTAATGACTTAAAACAGAATTCCTCCTTTAGTGGCAGTTGCAAATTCAGATACCTAGAATGACAAAGAAAACCAAGACTGTGTATGTTAGATTTCAGAATTTTGAAGCCTGGTTCAACTCATTCCCCCTGGGGCACCTTGTACAGTGCCCCTGTGGTAACATAAGCACAGCCTGGATAACTCCCATGGATATCTGACACTGTGCACCTGCTTGCAGCATCCCAAAGACTACAGAATGTCTCCATGCCTCAAGCTTCCATAGCTCATTACTTACTGAGAAGAGGGAGGGACTGTAACTCCCCAACTGCTTATGTTCCTTTCAACTTGATTATCAAGCTGATGCTTTCACAGAAAGGTTCCATGACTATCTGAACCTGCTAGTTTGTCAGAAACTGACATAATTTAACTAAAAAGCCAAAAGCCATCTGCAAGTCTGCTTTATGTACAACCAAAGTGGACTGCCATTTGGCCTTAAAAGAATTACTCTCTGAAACTGTATTTTATTTGCAAGTTTCAGCATACCTGCCGACTGAATTACTTAGCCACAATGCAGGAGGATTCACCAAAATAGAAAAAACAAAGCCAAACAACATGTCTTTTGAATTATGGAGATGTTATTGCCAATGACTACCACTTATTTATCCTTTCTGCTTTCTGCCTACATTCAGTTGTTTTGAAAACACGTACCTCCTACATAAATGTCCTTGTGAACAGATCCAGAGGCTCTTCTTCTGCCCCAGACTTGGGAGATGTTAGATCACTGAAGGGTTTGTCTTATTAAAATTATTACTGTTATGTAGAGTGCTCTAGAACACCCTTATAATTTTCCAATGTACATGGACACTTTCTTACCAAAATCTCCAGTTTGATTTGGAAATTTATATCACAGCAGGTCTATGAGAGTTCCATAGGTGAACACAGACTCACAGCAATTAAGTTGTTAATTAATATTCATACCCATTTGTTTTTTCAGCTCCAGCAACAAATGCCCAGTGTGCCAAGACTCCAAGAGAACCAGAAAGGAGGTCCCCTTGTCCACCACATCTCCGGCTGCTTCCTTCGTGACTGCACACAAGGACTGTGAACAAACCAAAACCAAAGTCATGTGCTTTTATCCCTCTGTTTACAATGACAGTACCAGCTGCACAGGTTACCCTCTGAGAAACACAGCAAGTAACAGGTGAGAGACTTAACATAGGCAGCAGAATATGCTGAAATACAGTATTCTCAAAAAAGAGAAAAAAACATTAAAAAGCTTTGCTCATTACCTTTTAATCCTTTGCACATACCACTGCACAATGGGCACACTTTCTCCACTTCACTCAGTCTGCACAGGGAGTTTAGTTATTCATGTGCCATCATGGACCATCACCCCAAACTGGACCAGGCCCTTCCACAAAGCCATTGCACAAACACAACTCTTCAGTGCCTCTGAACTTCAGAGTTTGACAATGTAAGCCAAGATGTTTACAAAAAACAAATGCAATATAGAACTGAAATCTCACATATTCTACCATGTCCATCACAAAAATATTTTATTAAAAGAGCCTTTTCCTTAGGCCTTGTAAAGTGCACTTGCAAGACAGATTTATTTTTTCTGCCAATCGACAGTGCCCTCACCATCCGTGTATGTTTCTGTCAGCAGTGTCACTGTGGATAGGCTATGTCAGGATATCAAATGTTACATTTCTATTTTAAATATACAAAGGACCTTGGTCAAACCGATCTCTTTGTGCAGCTTTAACTGTGAGGAACACGCAAATGGTTTCACTACATTTAACTCCTTTGTTCTCCACTCTCAACAAGCCCAAGCAGGAAGCCTGAAGGATATATAAGGCACATAAAAAGAAAATAGTATCAGTTCTGCTACCCTTCTCCAAACGCTCTTGTGGGTATGTACCTACCCTTAGCTTTTTTCTTGCTTGGCTCTGAAAAAAAAACAACCCAGGACAAATTTATTTCTCTCCTTGGAGGATGGAAGAGCTGACAGAATCATGACTGGCCAAGTGTGATCCTTAGCATCTCCAGTCAGATACTGCAGGATTCAGGATTGTGCACACAATCACTTGTGTGCTGCTGAGCATGCCAAATATACAAGGAAAGGACAAAGCAAGACCAGGCATTGCTTGGACAACAGCTCTTACCTCAAGCCTGGGCTGGGTTTCTCCAAAGAGTATAAGAGCAGCCCAGATGTTTTACAGAGAGTACTGCCCATATTTTTAACATTTGAAATTTTTTTTTCTTTTTCAAACTAATGGAAAAAATTTGCACAGAACAGAAGGACTTACAGATACTTCTTCCTAATTAGCAAGTAGTAAAAAACTACATAATGCCAATATACCTCTTCCAGTCTGTTATGTACAACAGCAAAGGATTGTACTTCACTTCCATTTCCTACCGATCCTTCCAGCAGTAACTGCGGGGCTGGCGAGGCCAGGCAGTTGTGTGTGTTTGCTGCCATTGAGAGGGCAAAGATCCATTAGTCACCAGGAGCACAGCACACACTGCAGCCTCGCCTGCAGTTCCCTTTCCCAATCACTCTTCTCCCCTTCCCCCTCCCCCTCTCAAATTAAGATTCTGGATGTGTTTCTCAGTGAGCAGTAGCTAATGTCAAATTTCACAAGTGTAATGTCCTTCTGAGTTAGCTATCTGAAGAAGGTATGCCCTTTTAGGTGGTGTGATTTATTCTTATTTTTATTTTAAATACAGTGCTTTGGAGAAATTACTTCTAATTCTACTACTTTGAAGATGCTATCTCACAGGATTTTCACTTTGAGGGCTTGAACTCCTGGCAGGAGGCAGGATGGAAATCCTCTGTTCAAAAGCTTTGGGGCCTTCTGACTGACAGCTGAGCACAAGCCCCTGCTTATTAGCTGTATGTCACCATCTGCCACTATTCTGTAGCTCCACAACCTTCCAGTCATTTTTCAGCTGTACAGGAAAGCAAGATCTCCTCAAACTAGGCCAATTATAATACTCTGCAAAAAAAAAAAAGGTGGTCTTTTGTTTGTGGTTTTAAAAATTAAGTCTCAAATATGTGCAGACTACCTCATAGGCAACAACAAAAGCAGGCCTTTGTACTCTGCACAGAGAAGCTGGAAAACAAATCCATGGAATACCTTCAAAGAAGCAGAACTAGAGGAGATTCACTTCAATGAGGAGGGAAAGATATAACACACAATTCTTGTGCAGAGGCTCGGCTGATCAAAGAACATCTCAAAATAAAAGGATGATGAACATGACGACAGGCAATGAGAAAAGGATTTAAAAACACTTCTGAATTACAGCCATTATTAAGAGCTTTTAAAATATAAGAAGGAATCCCACATTGGCATCAAGACAAACCGGCATACTGCCGAATCAGTACAGGATGCTTTTCCCACCCTTCTCCAAGAACAGCAAAATAAAACTGCAGTCTTCACGCTCCCCCAGTGCAACATCTCCCACTGCATGGCTGAGCCCTCTGTGAAGAAACTTCCAGCAGCTCTTTATGGATGGTGGGGGTGATGTCTTTTATGTGGCACTGAGCAGTCACTACCAGTGGCAATGTTACAAGACCTTGATTAGCTGGACATGGCTGAACAGTCAGCTGTGATGCCAAGAAGGTGGGCAGTTCTATTCCCTGGAAACATGCACAACGCTCTGTTTACGTGAGGATGATGCTGGTTTTGATCTCTTGTTCCATGAGGCTGTAGCATGTTCAACTAGGGACAGGCATGTACATCAGCAAACACAGAAAACAAGGTTCTTGGAAGAGCTGAGGAGACCAACATGACTGGATGCAGGACAACAAAGAAACTACAAAGACTGAAATCACCACAATGTGTCAACTTTGAAAAGGCAGCAGCCAGGGCCACTTAAGGTCAATTAGTCTGACACCAGTCCAGATCAAAACAATGGTGAGATTCAGTTATAGTTCCACTGACAGAAACACAGAATTAATGCTGGTCGAGCTGGCTGTTAGGGCAGGATGTCTAGTTCTGTTTTCTAACAGGACTGAGCAACTAAATCTGATGTCATTACTTCTCAGGGTAATGAATCAAAGAAAACCCATCTCAGTATAAGTAGCAGACAGTTTTTTAATGAAAACTGATTTATATCAAGTAACTCTTGGGGAAAAAATAATGACACAACTCCCTAGCACTTATCCATGCAGCACTTACATACTAGCAGAAGAAATGCCTGCAAGGAGATCTGCTAGAGCCAGAACAACCACCATTCTATTCAACAGTTTCAACACAGTCTCAGCAAGTAAACATCACATAAATACTGCCAGAGCTTTAGGCAGCAAAGACAACACGTCCCTCACATATAATCAGATGAATTTCTTATGTACCTAAATCCATGGAAATAATTTGTACTGAAATGAGAGCAACAGAAACCAAAGGATGAAGGCTGTCATACTGACAGAATATTGTAAAGTAGAAATTGAAGAGTTTTAGGCTTCAAACAATTCAAAACTCTGCCCCAGACTTTCTGGGTAACTATGACCAAGTCATTTAGTAGCTCTATGTTTAATATATTTCAGGCCATAAAATTTCTTCAAGAAGTGCTGAAAGGGAGTGATAGTAGGATATTAATATTTGTGAAAGCATTCCGACCATGATGTCAACACCTAGCTGTATCATTGCCAAGTTTTAAGCTGAAAGAACTCCCAGCCCAAATTTTGCTGCTGCCAAAAGCCCAGAAGAATGACCTACTTGTGAGTATTGTACGTGTAATTAAAAAAACAAAAACACAACAGTCTGCTACCTAATTGAAAATAGCTGTCCTCTTTGAAGGAAAAAAAATCAGAATGCAATAGTTTTTCTGACTTCAAGCACTACAAGTTAACTGGGAAGCATAGATTGTGATATGGTTGTATGCAGGCAGCACCATTTATAATGCCAGCTCCTAGATACATCACTGTTAGAAAACCAAAGCTTTTCTAACTACAAAAGGTAGTGTGTGTCTCCTTATTCCTTCACTATGTTCACCCAGTAGTGAAAAAAATAAATGCATCTCTGGGGTGGTTTTTACTTTTGCATTTAGAGCACAGCATGTGGAATATGGGATAGTTTAGTTGTTCTGATGATGGTCAAGAAGGGAGGAGAGCCTATGTGAAATATCACATTTATTGATACTGCAGACTAAAGACTTGAGATTTTAATTTAATTCCTAGATCTCAAACATCCTGAACAAATTCCTTGCACTTGTTTTCCTCTTGGAAAGGAGGAGTATTTCACTCACCCTACTGTGGCCAGGAATCCATGTATGAAACATGAGCATTCAAACTTCTGATACGACCCAGCGGGATCCATCAACTAATGGCCACCCCATACAACAAACACACTCCAGCTTAATTCAAAGGCTTCAGATTTCCACTTTCTGTGCAAATGTAGCTACGAAGGATGATTTTGCTCCATCAGTGCAAGATTTAGACCATTATCAGATTTTTAGTAAAATCTCTTATCAATATACGTCTCTGACCAAGCATGTACTTATACTAGTAAGAAATTTATCTTTTTCCTTTTGCAAGTTGGTTCACAAAAGCACATAGCTGGAGATCATGGATTCCCAGGAACATGTCCCAGAGTGCATACAGACAGGGAAACCAAGTTTAATGACTCTGGCCGGAGAAACAACTCAACTGATGTGGAAAATGTAAGTTGGCTTTTATATAAAGGGTGCTTATACTTTTTCATTCCCTAATCACACTTTTAAAACTTAGTTAAGTCCTTGAGTGTGAGAGAGAGCTGGCAATTTGAGACTAAAATGACCCAAATTTTCCACTGGTTTTGCTGGATAGGCACAGGAGCCAGGGGCCAGGTGAACAGTGCCAGGGAGTATCTGGCTGGGCTGCACGTGTCAGAGACAGCACTGTGGCACCAGGGACAGGAACCATCACCTCCCCATTTTGCTCGTTCTGCAGAAGCAGGACTGGAGACAAAGGTGCTACCCCTCAGTTATAAATCTAGGTGAGATTTGCTCAGCAGCTGTGAGTGAGCCAGGCAGTGACAAGCACTGAACAGCTTCCTTTCCAGCTGTGTGGGGAGATGAATGGCTGGAATTGGAAGTACTACTTGGCAACTTATGGCAAGAGTTGGCTTTTTACCCCATAGCCAGTACTCAGTATTCTGCCTTTGCATGCTTCCTTGCTTCTTTTGACCATAGCTGCAGCTGAGAAACTGGAGAGAAACCAAATTTGGCTACTGGTTCCAGGTAAAAGTAGTCCCAGGCAGTAATGGGATGGTTCCCATAAAGCCTGCCTTTTAGAAGAGAGGAGGGTCCAACACAGAAGGACTCACTATCATGTGTAAAAACCAAAATCCAAATACTCTAATTCAAGGACCTAACCAAATTTTAAACATGTTAGGAACTAAGGCTGGTATAACCACACTTTATTATTGACCAGTTCTCCAAAGAATAATAAAAAGATAACCTTAGAGAGCTGTGCCATAGTGAATAAAAGCTGACTTACCTTTTACCCATAGGCTGAGTACTCATTCCTACCCTGGTCAGTGATGGCACTGATATCACCTACCAAGAGCATGGTGAAGCTCATCTTTGTAGAGCAGGGAACAACAACTGTAGACCAAGCTATAATGTGAAATTGCAAAAGGAAAGAGAATATAAAACTTAATTTAAAATCTTGGCGATTACATTTACAGGCCGGTTGGCAGCTCACTACTGAAATGGGGATAAATTTTAGAAAAACCTCCTTTGTACTGGAGGACAGCTACTGCTTTCACAGAGGCCAGTATGTGACTTTGAGGCTATAAGCAATCACCAACACCAGCTAGTCTGACCTGTGAAAACAAACTTTAGAGGTATCCAGACTTCAGAGTTTGTGAATCTAGCAAAGTTTCAGGTACGCTGCTGTACTAGCTCATTTGTCTAAATGTTACTTTGAACTTATTAAACTTAACTTCCTATCAGAATTTACTGAGCCTCTCTGTAGATTACAAAGCTTTTGGCTGAGAGTAATTATTCAGTAATACTTGACACCAAATCACCTGGTAACCCCTTCTGTCTTCAGGTAACACAAGTAAACTGTCTACTGCATTTCCTACAGACTAATGAATAAAAGTACTGTGAAAATAACTGTCACAATCACTCTAAGCTATAAAGCATTCAACCCAATCTTCCCTACTGCAAAATTTCAAAAAGCCTCCCTTCCTCAACAAGTAAGCATACAACACTAAAGTTACACGGTTAAGTTTGCAATTTCTCAACTTCTGGTTTTCCTGGAGAGCACTGAGACTTACTTTTCTCTTTTTTTTTTTTTTTTTTTTTTTTTTTTTTTTTTTTCTTTTTTTTTTTCCCTGGAAAGCACACATGCAGTATTTTCCCAAAGGAGAATAAAATATATGCAAACTACAGTGTCAGTATGCTGAACACAGGAGATCAAGCAGGAAATGCTTAGTAGGTAGAGCTGAAGCACTACAAATGGATGATGACATGATAAATAAAAGGCAAGAGGAGTACACAGATATTCTCAAAATGTTTGATTGTGCTCAGAGAACGTTGGCCCAATCCAATAACCTTGGATTTTCCTCATGTATGTAGTCTTAGCTGAAAAAAAATTACTTCAGATCAAAAGAAGAGACAGATGAAAGATAAGAGCAAAAAACCTGGCAAAGAATTCAAGGTCTGTGACATGACAACATATTCCATGTTTGGCACAGAGCACACAGTAGAATCTCCTTTCTCAACATAATTTTGCATTTGAAAAGCTTTTAAAAAAATGACCAGCAGATCAGACCCAAAGAACGTGGTTGTTTAAAGAAGCTGAAGTCTGTGGTTTCTGCAAAATTCTCAAGAACCTTCTTCAAAGTCATGCAACCTCTAAAAACAGTTCTTGTAACAGACATTATAACCTGCTTTCTTAGCTCAGCAATGCTGCCTGTAATGTCTGTAATCCAACAAAGAATCAGTGATAGCACCAAGGTAAGAACAAGAAAGCAGCCTACAGTTGGACATCAATCAACTGCTATAAAGGCACAGAACTGTTTTTATTTCAAAACAAAAGCCACTTCACTAATGAAAAAAATACTAGAACACAACAGAGACAAATAACAAGGTGGGGAAAAAAATAAAACCGATATAAAACCCCCAAAGCATGCAAGACATACATGAACTTGGGACACATGAACATTTAAAATTGAAACTGGAAAGAACTTCACTTGTTTCCTATTTTTATTAATCCTGCATGACAAGAGACATTGGAGACCTGTCCTGTCTGTCCAGCTGGTGTGGGGACACACTTATCTCAGTAGTAACAGTTCAAAAGGAGAGCAGACATATATCTAGATAATGTACTCAATCTAATGTGCTCACCCAGCTTTCCCAACGTTCACTTAAAAGACAACAATCCTGTATAAAAAGAATAGTTGACATAAAAGCAGAGGAAGAAGACAACTAAAATGCTCTAAAGCTCTCTAGCTGGCACGAACTGGAGTCAAGACATTTTATCCTCCAGCAGAGTTCATCCACCTTTAAGCCTGGCCTGAGTGTCCAAGGTTACAAATCAAGCCTGCTATGGGTGCAAATAGGACAGCAGGCTACCTGTGGGGAAACCTGGGTGCTGAGTGAGGGAGTCCTTCACTACAGGGATGTAACCACAGTGCTTCCAGGCCCCACTTGTTGCACAGTCTGCTACAGGGTCTGCACTAATGGGGGATGTGGAAGGTGGCTCTGCACAAACCAGTTCTCAAACAGCTTTTCTGTTATCAAAGACTTCCATGGCTCCCAGTAATGAAAAATTGACTGTATATATAAAACAGTTCTGATGCAGCATAAACATTTATCAGAGATTAGCAATTCAAGTAATTAAAAACAGAGCTGCTGCTTGTTATGTATGTGAAATAAGACCATGCAGGCAAAATGTGATGAAGGCACTTGTGAATTAATTTTATACTGATCACAGTAAATGATCAGTATAAAACGCATCAGACAAGCAGCTAATTTTATTAAGTATACTTTGAATCATATTGGTATGAGACTGTAGTTATGGCAATCTAGAATTAATTTTTTAATTTGTCAGGACTGCTGTAAAGTCATACATGTACATGCTAATTTGTAGCCCCATGATTGACAGCATCAAAGAACTGAGCAGGTCATGAGCCTCGAGACATCTTAATTTCTCACATGCACATTGTTCACATTGTGAACAGTGTTATTTTGTATCAATTTAGCAATGACAGATGCACTTATATAAACCATCCCAGCAAAGAACTTTCAAACGGTTCACAAAAATTAAATAATCAATTTCTCAATACTTATGTAATGCAAAATATAACATCTATAAATGCAAAATAAAATCTGCAACTTTTTTCAGCAAATAAATTTAGTTGCACTCTTAAAATATCAGTTTACACAAATCATCCAAATGTGATCTGCAAAGGCAGCAATCCCTCCAATCTTCAGGGGGATACACCCAAATGCTATACACTCTACTGGACTATGACTGAAAGCAAACAGAACAGAACAATCACACTGCTGAAAGCAGAAGGCTTCACTTACCTTTCTCTCCATCTGAAATAAGATCTCTTTCTCCCTTTTGCACAACTGTCAAATTCCCCATGGCTTGGCTGAGTCTTAATACACATCCATGATGATCACTACTGTCCACGGGGTCTCTAAGCTACAACACAAGAATTATTTTGCTACTAGAACAACATATTGTAACACATGCTACTTGCATATACATGGGGGAAAAAAAACAAAGGCAGCATCATCAGTCTTTCTTTAAAAAAGAGCTCAGTTTAAGAATATGCATTGCTGTGGCAATTATGCCACGCAATAAAAACCCACAGAGTGTTTCTCTCACATACAAGAAACAGCACATGATATTTAAGGCAGTAATAAGTTACTTATTTTCAAGGACAAAAAGACTAAACTTGCACATACTTAAATACCAAAGAGGCAAACAGCTCACCATGGCTTCGTACAGCCGACTGAACTCCATATAGTTTGGAGTAAGAATAGCTCGCTGGTAGCCTTGAATAAGAGAAGGCTGCTGGGAAATGAGCCACAGTCCATCCTGCAAAACACACAGTAAAAAGAACATTTACTGAATAGATTCCTAAATGTTAAACTAGTGACTAAAATCAAGAAAATACTTACTGCATCAATAATGATTGGAATTCCTTTCACTTTTGATTTCTCTATAATGCCCTGCAAAAAACACAGATACTTTAAAGATGCTTGTTAATTTAGATCTTGTAAGATCCAAACCAAATTCATACAATAAATCTGACCATGTAAGTTGTTTTCACAAAGTGATAGAAAAAAACCTGTTATATTCTGCAAACGAATGTAAGACATTTGCATATCAGCAGGTAATTTGACAGTCACAATGTTTTCTCCCTGGTTGAAGGGTCCACAGAGTTGGTATGTGTATTGGGTACTCATGGAAAGGTTTTGGGAGGGGGAAGAGGGGCTACAGGGCTTCTCTAAGAAGTTCCTGGAAGTTTCCCTCATATCCAACAGAGCCAATGCCAGCCAGCTCCAAGACAGTCCTGCCTGGCCAAGGCCAAGCCCATCAGTGACAGTGGCAGCATCTCTGGGATAGCAGATTTAAAAACAGGACCAAGTTACTGTGCTGAATCAATTACAGCCAGAGAAGAGAGGAGTGAGAATATGTGAAAGCTACAGCCCTGCAGACATGCAGGTCAGTGAAGGAGGAAAAGGAGGTGTTCCAGCCTCTGGAGCAGAGCCTGTAGTGCAGCTCATGGTGAGGCAGCTGTGTGCCTGCAGCCCATGGAAATCCACAGGGGAGCAGAGCAGGTGGATGCCCAATGGAGGCTGTGATCCTATGGAAAGTGTGAAGTGAAACAGGCTCCTGGCAGGACCTGTGGCCCCACAGAGAGAGGAGCCCACACTGGAGCAGTCTGTTCCTGAAGAACTGCATCCCATGGGAAGGATCCACGTGGGAGCAGTTTGTGAAGAACTGCAGTCCATGCGAAGTCCACCGGAGAAGTTTGTGGAGGACTGTCTCTTGTTAGAGGGACCCCATGGTAGAACAGGGGAAGAATGTGGGTCCTTCCCACGAGGAAGAAAGAGCAGCAGAGACAGTATGTGATGAACTGACCAGAGTACCCATTTCCAGACCCCCTGCACCACTGAGAGCAGGGAAATGAAGAATTTTCGAATTAAAATAAGCTTGGGAAGAAAGGAGGGGTGGAGGGAAGGTGTTTTACCATTTAGTTTTATTTTCTCATTATCTTACTCTGATTTCATTTGTTATCAAACTCAATTTCCCCAAGTTGAGTCTGTTGCACAAACTTCAATGTAAGTAACTGAATGATCTCTCCTGTCCTTCTCTTAACCCACCAGTCTTTTGTTGCATTTTCCCTCCCCTGTCCTGCTGAGGAGGGCAGTGATGGAGAAGCTTTGATGGGCACCCAGCATCCAGCCAGGGTCAACCCACCACAATAAGCAAACAAACAAGCCCACTCTGCTGGCTGTAGGAGGCATGAGTGCCAACACAAATCACACATAGTAAACATACATCTTCAATCAAAAAAGCCCAGAAAAATCATAGTGAGCACTGCCTTGATGGAAATCTACCAATAACTATAATACTAACTTTAGTTGCTTTGCTGCTGACAGCTCCACTGAGTATTAGTTTATGTACAAACAAACATCCGAGATAAGCAGCATGTCTGATGTAATTTCCTCTGTGGTTCTGGAGGTTTTATGCATTGAAAGCAAAACCAAGGTGACCCAGACAACAGACCATTTGTAAAAGTGTTCTTTCCAGCAAGCACTATCTCTGAGCAGACTGTCTGCCCTTGTTCTCTCTCCTAACCCAGCAGCAGCAATGACTGATCCTCAAGTTTTTTAATGACCAGTTAAGTTTTTTTCAGTGTTGGTTATTACCAACTCATCTTTGAAGCTGGAGGGTTTCTCTTTTTCCTGTATAAGATAACAGAGCATGATATCCATCCAAAAGTTTAATTACTTTTGGATGTTATTAAGCTCTTCAGATTAGCTATCATATGACACTGAGCGTCACAGGTTAGCAAAACATGATGTAAGGAATAAGGAAGCAATTTTTAATTAATGTTCAGGATATTGAACATCTCTCTTTTCTTGTACAGTGGTCAAAATAAACACCACCCATCTTGCTCCTGTAAATTATAACATATGACATATACATATCCTGACAAACATTACTACTTGACTCTGATTTTTCCAATACCAGCGGAAAATATTTCCCTTCCATTTTCTTTGTTGGGCACTGTTTGCAGTTTGGAAGCTTGAGACTACCCCCTGCTCCAAGCCTGAGGACTCGTCTCAACACACAGCTGCAGCTACAGCAGAAGCTACCAGAGAACAGAAACCTTTCCTACATAGACTGGCACAACTTGGGCTGTGTCTCTGCCAGGTGCCCACCTCCTTTAAGATCCCTAGGGAATACCACAGACTCTTCTCTTATACTCAGCTACTTGGATAATTTTGAACCAAACACAAGTTTTACACAACTCACATTGTTGAGCTACTGCTAAATTATTCAAATTTATTAGTAAGTATACTTAACAGCTGTGTGAGGATGGAGTCTTAAAACACACCTAGAATTAACTGTGGCATTCAGAGCACCTTACTTTCAAAGCTTTTAAGAACTGTATAAGAGAGTAATTTCTTAATTCATTCATGTTAATCTGCACAGATGTGCACAGCTCAGTTTTCCTTCACAGGAGCTGCACTGTTTTGCCCTTGCTGTGTTCATTAACAATTACGTTTAACTTGGCTCACTTTGTAACAATAAAACAAGGCTGTGGATCTAGCAACCAGATTTTATGCTTTGCTGTTTGGATTTTCCTTGTATAAATGGATGTTTTAGATCCAACAGCCCAATTATTTTTGAACCATACTTAGTTCTTCTGATTAGATATCATAGGGCACTGAGACCCAGGCCTCAGCAAGATCATCCTCCTCCAATCTTTGAAGGTACAAATACCTTTCACTACAACCTGGTTTTCTAACTGGTTATAATTAGAATATTTTTGTACATTAGCAGCTTCACCAAACTCACTCAGTACACTGAAAATGATTACTGCTCCACTTCCCACTAATATGAATCACCAGTTTATTCTAGTGTGTCAACTTCTGTAAGCCAGGCTTTCATGACACTTGATTTTCTAAAACTAAAAAAAGATTTCCCCAACAGTCACTAAGGAAGCCTGAAGGAAGACACCAGATCTCAGGAGTCTTTATCCTTCCAAACTATTCCTTAAATGCATTATAAGCCATTTAGGGAAGGAATTTTGCCAAAGTTTTGCTCCCAAAAGAGCTGAAGTTTGGCAGTTGCTGTTATTGTTTGGCCCCTTTTTATGCTTCCTCATAACTGCAATCTTGGCTACTGGAATCTCTCGCTTTCTCCTAAATAAGCAATCCTGAAGATCCACCATATACCAAATGAATGTGTGTGTAAGATAAAAAAAGTGGAAGTTGCAAAGCATGACAATGTATCTACAGCTAAATAGCACCTGGAAGGCCAGATCACTGGTACAATTCAAAGAAATAAGGCATTTTTGTCCTAATCATGTTTTGAGTTCCTACCTCTCAACCACATCCTCCACAATGCTGACACATTTGACCTCCACTCTAAAGAGAAATTTCACCTTGTTAAGTAAAATCTACTGGGAAAGCAACTTTTATTGTGTACTAAGTTTCTGAGGTATCAGTTTCTAATGTAACACTGAATGATCTTTGCTTGTTCTTCCTCTCCTTATAAAACAAATAATCAGGGGATACAAAGTCATTTGTCTTATTTAGAAAGCTCATTTTTGATTAAAAAATTCCAAACAATAAAAAACAAACAAACAACATAAACAAAGCTCCTATCCCAAACATTTTCTTTTCCCGTTCCTTCCTTAAACCCAAACAGAAACTGCTTGGAGATAGACAAGGAACCTCAGAGAGGAATTCTGGGGAGGGAAGGGGTGATTTTGAAATTGTAATAAACCAGTAAAGGTCAGGGAACCCCCTAAGACAGCCACACGTTGGAAGGACACAACATTCATGGGATAATCCCTGTTTCCTACTGATTGTGGAGAGCAATTGATCCCCTGCAGCTTAGACACCCCATTTAGGGTGGGATGAACAGCCAACTGGCATACCTGTCTCTCAGCTGTCACAGGGGGTGCAGAGACACTTCACTGTTATTTTTAAACACAAGAACTAGGTGAAATGAAGCTTACTTTTAAACACTATTTCTGCAAATACTATATTAAAAAAAAAAAACTTAAATATTTGCATTAAGAGAAGTTTATGGCAATAATGGCAATACCCCCTATGCAGAGTACTTTGTTCCTGGAAGGAAAAATCAATTTTCAGCTGTATTTGGCATGGACTTTTTTGGTTAACACCTGTAGATACAGAAGAACCTTCACTGTTAATTGGCCAATTAATACAGCTCAGACTAATTCTGCTTTCACACCAAAACCTATTTAACAGTTCCTAATAGAATTCTATGTATGAACAGAAACCATCTGTTCAGTTTTATCCAATGTAACAATTATTTCTATGGGAAAGGATTTAGAAGAGAACATTGACAATTAAAAATATTAGGATATGTCACTAAGACAAAAGCTGAAATCAAAACACCAATGACAAGTGAACAGCAATACATATAGATATCCTTGATTAGCCCAAGACATCACCCCTTCCCTTCAAAGAGCATTTTGAATATTAAGATTTTGAAGATTCCAGCTCCAGGATATCCCAATGGACAAACTTCCTGTGCACAGAATGTATTTTACTACAACAGTGGTGGTTCAGCTTGGAGCCAGGCAGGAGCACTTCCTTCAGTTGATTCCTAAGCCCTCAAGGACATCCAAAACCGAAGCACTGGAATCACAAGGCAACCTTGGCATGAGTCACAAGGCAGAGAGGACAATGATGAGAAGAAGAGCATGATGTACTACTGTCACCCAACCTTATGACCTACAGCCACGCTGTGGAGCTAAGATATCAAAGACTGAAATTTGGATCCCTCCTCTGCAATTCATAGCCAGGGCTGAAATTCAGTTTCTTACCTTTTGTACTGAGAGCATGAAAATGGGGTCTGGGCAATCTCTTGCTAGAGATATTCTTTGTATCAGCTGGCTAAATACTTGGTAGTCTTCTGAAACAGTGATTCAACATTTGCGTGAGAAAAGGAAAAGAGGCGTCAACCCCCTCTTATTAAAATCAGTGATTAACTGTATTGCAAGACTGCAGTACTTGTGCTAGAACAAACCTCTAACAGGGGTTTCCTCTCCTAATAACAAGAACAAATCTGAAGCTTCTATCCTCATTAAGCCAAAGAGGAAACTACCTGGGATTCACACATCCCACGAACATGCTCTATGGCACTAACTCTCTCACAGTTAGTATTATTTGTTAGAAGCACCAAATACTTGACATTTAGAATTGCCCAAAATAGTATTTCAGTCATTGCAGTTTTTGGTGGCAGCAGTTGAGTGGAAGAAAGCCAGGGAGGGTAAAATTAACCTGAGTCTACTCCTACTCTACTCTTGAAATACACGATTTCCTGAAAAAACCTTTTTCTTTGAGTCATTATTCAGGGCTTCTACGCAAGCAACCTACTCAGTAAGCTCTGAAAAAGAACTTGTGTCACAGTAGAAACCATTGGTCTATCAGAGGAAAGGTAACTTTTTACTGTAATTACAAAAATTTATGAAGTCAGGATGAAAAATTAATGTGTTTTAATTATTTTTTTATTATCATGGAAACCATTCCCTTAAATGCAATGCATTCGTTGCAGTAAAAATCTGTTTTCTGTCCCAACTTTCACCTGGGAATTTTAAAACAGATTCCCAAACCTAAATTCCAATCTTTAAAAGAAACCCAAAAGACAAAGCTGAAACACAAAAAAGCAAAACCACCAAAACAAAACCAAAACACACCAACCATCACACTTCCCCAAAAAAAACCCCTGAAACACAACCCCCCCAACACATCGATACCTGTACAACACACACACAAATGCAAAATTATTCAGGCTGGAAAGAACTGCAGGAGGGAGAAGCCTAAAGGAACAAATGGACAGGATACTGCTGAGAGAGGACACAGTAATGCAGAAAAGCATGATATCATTTAACCATTTGAGAGCCTGCAGCCGTGCTGTGAAACACAAGATTCACCTGCACTGTACTAACATGGACATCCAGGACTCCTGCACACTTCCACAAGTATTATGGAAAAGGGAACGGGGCTGAGATGAGCCACTGGCTGCAAGAAACAGCCACGAGAAGAATAGTGGGGAACACGTGAGGGAGGAATAAATCGCTATGGAGCTCCTAAGTACAAGCAAAGGATTCCTTATCAGTCATGGAAGCCTTCAGAGAGCAGCCCCCGAGGCCCCAGGGGCAGAGAGCAGGTGGTGCTCTCCCAGTGAGTGCCCACAGCCTCCTGGAAACAAACTCTGCAGTCTGGACTTCTCCACCCAAGTCCATGAGCCAGCAGTAAAACCCATCCTATTTATGCTGCCCACATACAACAGCATAAGAGCTGGTTCTCCACAGATCCACAGAAAAGACAATTATGTAGGTGTGCCACACCTGAGATATACTTTTCATCTTCTTTAATTAGATGTGGATTAGCAGAAGAATGCCTGCAGTGACTTAATATATTAGTAGCTTTATCACTACTTATGTTCTTCCTCATGAACTAGTTCAGCTTTACAAAACTTTAGGATTTGGTGTTTACAAAGGGAAGAATCAGGAAATTAGAGCCAGTCATTTAATTATAAGATTGAATTTTAATAAAATGAACAGAAAACCAGATTAGCAGAATATATGAAGCAATATCTATCCCACAACAGTAATTGAATTTCACATTGCCATTTTTCTACCTAGCAAAGCAAAGATTGTTTTACTTGACACCAGCAAAAAACACTACATTTTCTCAGTCCCTTCAAGAGTCATGTCTTGACCCACTCTTGGAAAAAGTCTTACTCGTGATCTCAAAAAGACATTCAAGCCTTAACATGCCATAATAATGAACAGTATTGAAAAAATTACATCCAAACACTTTAGGAAGCAGTGCCTTCAGCCCACTGAAAGTGCACTCCACTGCAACATGCAAATGCTGAGAATGTAATTACACACTCTGGTTTGGTAAAGACATGCAAATGTGCATATCCTGGCATTGGGAGTGGCATTCCTTTTACAAAGAACCCTCTCCTGAAAGCTAGGATCAGAAACTGCTGTTGAAATGCTACCTATAATTGCTCATGTTTCCTGCATGGATGCTGCTCTCATCCAGCAATCCTGAATCCATGGTTTTGTCTGGAACAGAGAGATAAAAGAAAAAAAAGAACCAAAATTTTCCTGTAAATGCCGCAGCTTGAAGCATTTCCACACATCCTCCTCCCCAAGGTGACCGGGAGGAACAAATAAGTTCCACCCCAACACGCTGCAAATCGATTCCTACAAATAGGCAGTGAAAGCCCTAGGAAGCATTTCTGCCTTGCTTGCTTCAAGTCTGGATAAATGCAGAGTTAGCAGGGACTCAGCTGCAATAGAGGTCAGGATGCAGCTCTCTGGTGGAGATGCCTGGGAAATGGGCTTGGCAAGCAGGAATTTGTAATCTTGCACAGCTAGAAGTAGGCAAATATCCCAGGCACAGGCTGTGCTCAAGGCTACAGTCGTAGCTGGCAGGAGGGAGAAGCTTCCCTTAAGATATTCTATTTGATATAAGAAGTTTGAAAAACATTAAGAATGGAGTTCTGCTGTTTGAGATTCTTCCCATTGGAGCCATATTTTCAGAAACTTCAAAACTGGTTTTAAGCTTTTTATTGACTCACTGGTTAAAACGAGCAGTTGTGTCTTAAACATGCTTTTATTAACTCCAACAAACTGATCCAAAGACTCATCCTCCTTTCAGATTTCAGCAAATACAACAAAAATCCCTCTTTCTGGACAAAATATATATATAAATCACTATTAACTAATGTAATTGCCTGAGTTTTACTTTACATATTTCTATACATATACCTATCACTAATTCATTAATCGCTCCACTAAGCCCTCAAAACCTCATGCAAGGAATGATCACCACTTGTGAATGAAGAGTCATATAATAGAGATGAATATCCCTCCTCTGGAACAGATAGGCTCTTCATCTTGTGCTTTATGCTCCATTCAATTTACACAGGTCTTTTGTCTTTTAACTGTAGTACCACATGCTAGGCCCTGTTATTCTAAAACAGACTTTCAGGTGCACAGCAAAATATTTCACTTAAGCCAGGCAGAGTGTAATAAGGACTCAAAAGAGTACCCCCCTACACCATCAGGCTCATTAAGTGCTTTGGGAGATGTTAGAAGCTGTAACAATTAACAAAGCTGAAGACACCGTAGATGGCAGCTAATCAAAACAGTTCTATTCTACATTAAAATAAAAAGAGAAAATTATTCATTTGTAGATTCCCTCTTTGAATTCAAATTAGATCACTTGCCTTAAGCATGGAGGAAAATTGCAACTAACAGCTTTTTAATATCAGCTTCAATCATGTGCTAAATTCTTAAAGAAGTGACATAAATCAAAGTAATGCCTGAACACAATAGCAAAAGCATCTGAAATACTGTCCTAGTTATGAAAAAATACAGAGCACTCCTTTTTGCCTATGCTCCCCCAAAATCATGGTCAACCAGAGACCATTTGAGAAGCCACATTTATACATATATTTTAGCCCTAAACAGACAAAAATCCAGTTTTAAGTATTAATCGTTTTTATTGCAATCCAAAGTATAAATATATACATCAGAATAAATAAAACCAGTAATTTTTCTCATGCTCTCATTCAGTGAATGTTTGCACTCACAATGAAAACTCTACAAGGGTTCCAATTTATAGCTGATTATGTTAACTAGATTTGGCTTAAGATATTCATGGTCAGCTGTTGGCACTTTGTCTTAAATAAACATAAACTTAAAATGAACTTGTCGTGCTTAAAATGAACTTACTGAATTGAATTTATCACCGCCAATTTCTTTTTAGGGTTTCTAGCTGAATGAGCTCAGAAAGAATTGAAGAGATAGCCGATACCAGTGTTTTGCTTACAAATGCTTTGAGTATCAAAACCAAGTTAAACAATGTAAGTCTACACGCAGAAAGCAAATATATATCCCACTTCACTGTGATTGACTTTCATCAAGATCTATTACACATATTAGAAATAAATTCTGTTTGCAAGCTGCATAAACCTGTATTTAAGGTACTGTTAGCATATATTCAAACACTATTTTTCTAATCAAGACATCTGTGAGGAAGCCACAGAATACTAATAGTTGTTAGCTCAAACAGCAGTAGTTTCTTGGCATAACCAAAAGGGTATCTCTGCCTTGAGCTGGTGCTCCCAAGCTTTATCCACACCAGTAACATCACCAGAAAGACCTGCATCCTAACCCAGTAACTGCCCCACCTTAGGTGATGATATTCACAAATTCTGAGTCTCATCGGGCCTTTTGAAAGCAATGAAACTTGGCTAAAGGTCAGCTTTTCATTTGCTTCTGTTTGTGGTATGTGCATCAATGCTGGGCCCTGGGTGAAGGCTGACAGCACACACGTTCTCACAGAGAGGGCACATACATCCCACTGGGTTTTGCCCTTGCAGTTCCCCAAACACAAGATTCCAGCTACCTCACCTCCTCCTAGCTGAGGTTGAGAAGAGAAAAAGGCATATCCTTGCTGCTACTTCAGTTCCTTATGAAGTGCTGAATCCCCACAGCAAGAACCTTCAAAGGGTATAAACAGGGAGGAAGAAAATGCATGACACACACTAAAGAATGCATTTTCCAGAAAATAATTCTTCTCATTTGAGTTGCCATGAGTAGTGACTCCAAACAACGATGCATTCTGTTGGTTCATATTTGTACATGGTAGGTAGTAATCTGTCACCTGCAACATTCACCTCGGATGCTTCTCAGGTGTCTTACACCTGTGGTACAAATAGAACTGAGAGGGCCACTTGGATATCAAGAGGAAAATCCTGTTCAAGGCCCACAGTGACAGATTCAACTCTTAACAGATTTATATGTTAACAACAGGTGGCCCTGTATTCCGCAGTTCTCTTGATCTTGCAAAACACTAGTGCAGATAAGTGTAGCGAAGCACCTGGTCCCATTCTCACAACTTACTAGGGCTGTAAGTGTTGCCCAGATCTTGAATGCATGAGGCTTGAAAGGGGGAAAATAATCCAACTAATCAAACACAGGAAGGCTGATGCCTCAGTCAAGGTGAAACTGAGAATTCACCCATCTGAATGAAAACTTTGAATGGGTTCTCTCTGGGCACACCTGATGGAGATGATCCGTGACAAGGGCCCAAACCTCTCTCACCATGTAGAAGTTAACTACAGACAAGACATCTTAACAAAACCTTAAGATGATGTCATCTGGGGTGGAAAATGAGCTTCTGAAATTTATATCCCAAGAGATAGCAGAAATCTTTAAGGCAAATAACTGGCTGAGGGAAGCACTGCAGGGCAAGGGGGCTGGGGGAAAAAAAACCAGCAACAGCAATAGGCACAAACGGCAGCCAGGCAGGGCCTCAGCCAAAAGAAAACCCAGACTGATATTCCTGATATGTTCTGGAAGCTAAAACAAAGACTGAGAATTGAGCAAAAGAAACAAGCATATGGTTTGAGAACCCAGTCAATTTTATCATGTAATCTGAATGACACAGAGCTGTTTTTGCCATTAATCATTACCTCTCTCCTAAGGGATGAAAGCAAGCATGCTCTGCTGAAAACAGCATTCTGACTTCAAGCAAGACACAGGAAGTCTGGAAGACCAGAGTCCAGGACTTGGTGCTGCCACTTCAAGGAGAGAGGCAAGGGACCCAGTGACAAGCAAGGAAGATTCCAACATGGAAGAGTTCGGTTAAGGAGAGGGCTCTTCATAATGATGAATGCTTCTCTCTGTGATCCCTACAGTTACTGCTCTGCCACCAGCAACCCTCTACCAGCCCATTTGGCCTCAAAGCCAGAAGGAATAGGGGAAAGGAGATGACAAGAGGATGGAAACTGATGAAGGACATAGCTCAGCCTGTAACTGCCTAACTGCTAGGTGGCAGCAGAATGCAGAACATCCTGAGCATTAGGCAGCACCTCCTGCTCTCCCAGGAGGCTATGTAAGGAACACTGTATTTTTAATAAAGTCCTTTTGGAAGCTGCACTCATCACCCTGCAGCAGAGGAACTTGGTTCTCTCACACCCCCAAGAAACTGCTCTTGATGGTACAGGCAGAAATGTGTCTACTTCCAAGCTTCTCCTAGAAGGAAAATCAGATCAGAGGAAAGCCAGAAGTGTAAACATACATGCAACAACTGAATGAAGTAAATTGTGACTGGTAGACATGATAGGGACATAACACTGCTGCTGCGTGAAAAAAAGGAGATTATCCAACAGCTCTGGAAATATGCCTCTTCTAAGCAGAGGACAGTCATAGGGATCTTGGCCTTGCTTCGACATAGCAGCTAAACTCTTTCTGAACAGGCTAAACCACCAGCAGCAGCACTCCAACTGAGCTGAACTCGGTGACATTTATGCCTGTATGTCTACTGGCATCTCTGGCCAGAATCAATCATGGACACTGAAAGGAAAAAAACAGATGGCCTGATGTTCCCTACAAAAAAGTTGACATCACGGGCAATTTTCACACCAGATGTGGTAACAGAATTTCAAAAGTTTGAAGTAGTATGGGGAGCAGAAATGCTTCAATCTGCACACTCCAGAGCTGAAAAGTGGAGCAGAAATGTGGTTTTGCTCTTTTCTCATGAAGAGAAGCTGCTTGGACTGCTTATTTACTATGGAATTGGAAGGCTGAGACTAGAATTGCCACATCTGCAAGGGATCAAGGTGTACAGCTATCAGCTGTACACGTATTTTCTTTAGGAGAATATTCTGAAGCTGCAGCTCGTGGTCTCACAAACCCATGGCTAGAAAGCTCTGACAGAGCATCAGCTCCAAGCAACTGAGTAACAGCACGTGAGGGTTCTGGCACAGAACTACACAAGAGGCTTATAAAAGAAGGATATAACTTGCAGAGCAGCTTCTTGTAACAGGACCTATAAATGGAATTACAGCCAAACCCACAAAATTGCAGGAAGCCAGTAAATATGTATTCAAAGACTATCAAGGTGCTCAAGGAAAAAAAAAATCAAATCAAAGGAAACTGATCACAAGGTGTTTTTTTTTAAATCAGACAGTTGAAAGGAGCTTAAATGCCACAGTGAGCAGTGCAAGCATTAAGAATGAGGGAGGCAGGTGACATAGTAAAGATGCTGAGGAAGCAAAGCATTCTTTGATCTGGAGATGATGCACCATCTGGTCAACAAGCACTCAAGCTATTCCACAACAAAACACTCTCTTGGCCATATACCAGAAATTGAAGGTTACAGCACTAGTAATTAATTTCTTAATTTCTCAATGCTCAGAAGTGAGAAGCAGCCCAAACACATGACTGTTTGGAGAAGCACATTAATTGGAAATATGCTGGCACAATACTGAGAAGAACTGACATAAAAACAGCTTTAGAGAGATGCCAGAACATGATGCCTCAGCACCTTAATGGGACAGAAGGAGGCAGAGGGGAAACTCTATCTCAGCATCACTACCACTCTGATACAAAACCCTGCCCAGGAAGCAGACACCCACCTCCCAGCTCTGCATTCATGTGACATATGCCACAGTTAGCTTAAAGGGAAACCAGAAAACTTTATACCAAGCCAGCCTCCTATAAAAGTTTAAAATAGCAGTGCTATAATCTCTTTTTTTTTTTTCTTGACACTTAAAATTCGGTGTTGAAGCAGGAGGGAGACTCAGCTTTCCCTCAGCACAGAGAAGCACCACTCTTCCTCAGACAGGCAGCCAGGGTTCACCTGTCCCCAATGGCACGTTAAAAACCTCAGCACTGGGTAACTAATGATCACTTACACAACCACAGAGCAGACAAAGAACTCGAGCTTTAATGTGACTTGAAATTAATAAGGTCAGATCCACAGCTCATATGAATGTGCCCTGAGATTTTAGCACAAAGCAACTTCCAAATGCCTTGTCTTTTATTGGCTGGGTTTGTTTCTTTAACTCTAAGCTGGCTTACACAGGACAGCCAGACTGAAGTAAAAGTATGCTTGTAATTCACTAAGAAAGCAATATTATTTTTAGCAATGAAGAAAAAAATACAATCAAGACATCTTCCAGATACTTTTGTAGTACAGATAAGCACAGAAACCCTGGCCGGAATTCTGACATAAAAGCAGCTTATCTTAGATATTCTAAATAAATTATTATTTTATTTTGTTTAAAGTTGTTTTCCTTTAGGAAAAAAACCCAAAAAATGTTGGTTTTGTTTTTTTTTTAAGCCAAGAAAAAAAAGGATTGTCTCAAATAGTTTTTCTGTAAAAAATGAAAATTCTGAAAAAAGTGTTTTCAAAAAATAATAAAATCTGTTTAAATTTTTCACTCATAATACAATTTTATTTCTTCATCAGCTGTAATAAATTTATTTTATTTCCTAATCTTTATTAATTTTGCACCTCTGTATCATAATACATATATTTTCCTTCAAAAAAATTAAAGAAACAAGAAACTCCAATAGCAACTCTAACAAAATCCTAGCAAAACCACCATCCATAGTTCTCTAGGTATTCTAAACACTTGGATAGTGTGGTCTCCAGTCTCTTGCCTGCTGTTTTGTGATTTCACTGTGTAACTGTCAACATTTCTGTAAATTATATTAATTCCACTTAGTGCCATTAATTCAGTAATATTGCTCAGGAAAAAAAAAAATTAAATTGCACAAAATTAGATCGACATTAGTCTGAAAGACACACTTCAAACACACAAAGATGTGTTGACAGTAATACAAAACATCATTGGGAAGCTGGTCTAAGTACATATCATTTAAAGTAAAAAAGTATCTAATCTCCTGTTTCAGCTCTCCACTAAGGCTTGACAGAAAATAGGATTATCTCTTTATCCAAAGTAGAAATCTACAACATTTTATAATTAAGAGTATTATTTCTTATTGCGAGAGGACACAGGCCCTGTTCTTTGGTGCTCCTGATATGAGCTGTCAAAAATTAGGAATTCAAATCCATATTTATGTACTTACTGTACTGGTGCTTTGCACCTAGGAAAACACAGAGCCTTTTATCTAGATATGCCAACACCTATTTCTTAATTAGTGACTTTCTAAGCTAAACAAAAGCATATCAGAACAAACATACACGTGCCTAAAATTCAGACTGAAGGTTACAGTTTAACAATGAAGACCATGGATAGGAATTGTAATTTTCAGTCAAAAATATTAGCTTTGATATTTAGCAACGTCTTGGTTTTGCAACCATAACAAGAACATTTGTGTAATGATGTAAAATATAGGAATGGTTAATACAATTCAACATAAAGACATAGGATAAAATATCAGTATGCACATTACCTTAGTGTTCTCAAGCAGAACTTCATCTCTACCTAAGCCAGGTCCTATGACAACCGAGTGCAGCCGTGGTAACCACTTTTCCACCTCATGGATAGCATTGGGACTATCACTACAAGGAAGTGTGGGGGAAAAAAAAAATAAGAGAAATTTAAAAAGGCTTCATTTTAGTATTCACGGAAACTGAGTCCAAGATGCAAGATAGGAAGAGGTATCTCTTGAGTGTCAGGCAATTTTACCCTCCAAACTACCAAGAATCTGTGACCCAGGAAATATAGAATGGTTGTCCAAATAGCTAAAATGAACAATTTCTCTCAATTCATTCTTTAGGGGATACCACATAAAAATAAGGAGGTAACTGCATGTATCCACTGCAGCTGTTACAAAATAAAAAAATAAAATCCAAGCAAGAAACCAACAATTTTTACAGTCTGTCACAATTCCCTATTTAATGCTTCTTTGCAGAGGTTACACCTTAGAGAGAAATGCACAGTCTCACAGGTATATATTACAGCTTGATGGAAATGATGCAATTGTTTATTACCCCACATGGCAGAATGATAAATCTACTCATATGCTTTTTTGTCAGTTCCTTCATAAGAATTTGTTCCAACTGAATTACAGCCAAATTGTCCCTTTTTTCCCCAAAAGACAACAGAAGAAACAAGCTATTCAGTATGGGCATTATTTGCTTGTAATGCTTAAAATTTCTATAGCATTCTGGTTTTTGTCTACGTTGGAAAAATGATGAGAAAATTCACTGCCAAATATAGCTGCCACAATACAGCATTCAACTACTGACCAGAACTATTTATTTTGTTCTGATCAGTTTTGTTGTGTAAATAGGTCAGAATATTTTGAAAGCACTGCCCAGCATTTGCAGTTAATCCTTACTGACAGTATGGAGAGAAAATTTAGCCTCCCTTCCTCCCCATCTCTGGCATTAGTGACAACAATAAATGAACATTTTAACTGAAGCACGGGGGAATAAAGCTCCCTGTAGGCTGAGCAAGGGGGTGCTGCTTCACAGTATTGCCCAGATTACTGTGAGCTTGCAATACTCCAACAAAGCTGTATTATTACAGACGAAAGCTACTGCATGTTTTTCATAACCAACAGCTGTCCTGATGGGACGCAGCACTTGGGAACAAGTGTTTAGGTTGTGTCTGGCAGAATCAGCAAATTCCACGATGATTTCTGCAAGTGCCAGGCAGGAGCCCAAAGCTTTTGCAGCTGCAGGGAGCGAGGCATCCCACTCAAGGGTGCTGGGATGCGGTGCCTGGCCGCAGCCCAGCCACCCCTCCGCTGACAGGAGCTGCCTCCGAAAGCCCCGAGGTGCCCTGTGCTGACACCACAGAACAGCTCTGTCAAAACAAGGCTGCTGGCTGGGAGAAACGACCTGCTGCAAGGGCAAGGGAGGCAGGGAACCACGGCAGGACATGGCTGTCCCTGGAGCGGTCCCTGTCTGAGCAAGCTGAACTTCCATTTGAACGCTGCAGCTCCCTCCCTTCTCTACCTCGCATGGAAACCACAGCAGCTCCAGAACTGTTCAACAGCTCTCCTTTCTTTTTATTTATCTCTGTACAATCACTATCAGTTTATAATGTGGATAGAGGCTGGAAATAAAAATGATTCAAGAAATAGCTAAAGCACTATTAAAAAACAAAACAAAAAAAAACCCACCCAGGTCTTTAATATGTGGTAGGTTGAACATGTGAAAAACTACCTGCAAATCAAACTCTAATAATAAAATATCACCGTTTCTGAAAGCAGACTATTGTTCTTTGTTCACATACTGAACTTATTTTATCTTTGAAGAGAAATGTATCTCTCAATACATGTATTTCTCAAATAAATATATCTATATACCATATAGTTGTAAGAATACTGCAACTTCCAGATATATAAGGATGTCTGGATTCAACATGTCTTTGGATAGTAGAAGCCAAATACACTAAAAAAAAAGGCTTAATTAAACATAAGCTAAGAATAGAGCCACAGGTAGTATCATAAATGCTCTGCTCTTCTACAAATACCTTATGCAAATAATCTAACCTTAAAAAAGTTAGTCAATTTATTTATAGTCAGGATTGAAATAAGACAGTTTTTTCCAAAACTCAATTTATAATGTACACTTTTCAAAACAAAGCCATCTCTTGGGAAATAAACAGTCCATTATTAAGCCACTCCCGCACACTTTGCCTCTGGTAATAATAAAAACCTAGTGTGGAGCTTTTCATCTTCAAAGCATCTTTACAAACATTACGTTCAACTCCTTTGCAACGTCACATCAAGAAGTAATCCAAGGTGTGAAGGGTCAAGAAATTAAAAATGGTGCTAATGACTACTACATTGCAAAATCAGATATAAAAATATGCTGCAGAGTAACTGATGGGTTTAGAATCTTCATAAAGAAAGCAGGAAAATACTGCCTCACAACAGCACCACGCCAGCTTCACTTCAAGACCTGGATGTTCACAATAGCTGTGGCTATGCAGCTACGGGCACCATACCAATATGATACATCTACAGCTGCTCTGGAAGTGCAAGGGCTGTTGTGTTAGCTCACTTTATGTCCACACACACACATCAAAGCAGTAGCATTTTAAAGCTGATACGGTACAAATGATCAACAAGAAGCTTTCTTCAGGCAGGGGTAAACCTTGAATGTTCCTGACCATGGGATTTAGCACAAAGGCAGAAATTCCTTTAACTCTTAACAGCTACAGTCTACACACGATGTTTAAACACACCCAGAAAAGCTCTCTGACTCTGAGATCATCTCCATCTCCACTCTCAGGCTTCAAAACAGACAAAGATCAACCTGTCTGTCGGGCACAGTTCCTGGACCATGGTAATGCCTCATCAGTGAAAAAGTGGTTGGGAAATGCTGGTTAATATGGACCAAAATCCTTGCTAAGGATCATCTGGATAATTCACCTATGCAGACAGTTGTGCCTCAGTACTGAGGAATAAATATTTCTTGGCAGTATTTAGTTTATCATTACAGAAAAAGTCAATGCATGTTCATGTTTGCCTGTGGATCAAAACCAGACAGTCTTTTCCCAGTCTTTGGGAAAAACTACTTTGGAGGCAACAGCACAGAATACCATGTCAGGTCCTCAGCTGTTCACAGGGTACTGCGCTCACACAAGGAACAGAGTTAACCTCCTCCTTTGTCACTTCATGTCAATTTATCTGCCTGGTTACTAATCTGAACTCAAACCTCTCCTTTTAATTATCACTTCCACTGCCCAAGACATTGAAACAACCACTGAAATTAGTGCTGTATTTAAAAACACCCAATACCTCTCTAGAAAGGTACGAGCTATGAAGAAGAAACCCCCTCCTTGATCAAAAGAGATGTGACCCTCAAGCTTTGACAGAAACAAATCAAGTAAGCAAGAATCACTGTTGCCTTTAGCAGTGCAGAGCCATATAATAACCGACTTGATTTTTTTCCAAAAGAGATACCTCAAATGCAATACACCCACTCTAAAGCACAAAGCTAGTAATAATATAAAGAGAGGTAAGAAAATCTCTTAAAGCCAGGAGAAAGCAACCTTTCAATTTCTGAGAAGAGGGTAAAAACCTTTAAGAGAGACTTTGATTAAATAAAAATTTTGGCTTTTCCAAAATAAAGCAAGTTTTTTTGGAAGGTGAAAGGGACAAGACTTTGAGAACTAGTCCAGCTTTCCTCTAATATAAAAATACAAACTCTGCACCATAGACATACACAACAGGAATAATTGGGAAATTGAATCCTAGCAGTAACACCTGTAAACATGGAGAGTGAACTACACTACAATTGTGCAGGTGCCAAAAAAACTTCTAGTGACAAACCACGCGAGGGAATAAATGAGGAATGAACAGATCTGCAACAGCTACTTCCAGCTAATCACTACATGTTATGTGACATGTTATCAGATGTCACTCTGATAAAAATCTAGATTATGACAGCTTACTGTTGTTCAATCAAGCAACTAAGCAACACCCCTCCAAATTCCCAAACATTTCCTCAAAACCTTAGCTTGTCTGCAAAGCAGCCAATAAACCTAACACACACTAATGAACTATCACAGGGTAAACACATAAATAACAAGTGCAAGACAACAGAATAATTAATAAAAAACTGAAGGAGATTCTGTAACTTGTGTCTTATCTATGAAGCTGCATAGGTAAGAAAGCATCTAAAGCTAATGTCAGCAATCACTGAATGAACTTCACACACTATCCATTAGTCAGAACTATACAAGCAAGCAGACAGAGTGAGTTACATGGAGGCACATGAGGGAAAGACACCAGAGATGGGGTCTGATCAGCTTTCCTTGGCTATTAGTGAGAGGTAAGGGGAGGCTGAGATGACTGATGATCTCTTGGGAAGGCAGACACAACATCTTTATCATTCACTGTCCCTGAAGCTGCTGGGTAGACAGGACCAAGGTATGGTGTTCAGTATCTTGCATGTTTATCTTTTTGTTGTTTTCTCTGCTTCCAGAATGTATTGAGAAAAGTACTTTCTAAGGCAAAATATACAAGAATTCTTCAAATTAAACATCACCAAGTCTCTAAAATGGCGAGGACAAAATTTCTTTGTAAATTATTAGTGGCTTTAGATAACTTTTGCCACAGTAACCTCATGAAGTTCAGTGAGTGCAAGATGCTGCCCCTGGTTTGGGCCAATTCTAGATATGAGTACAGACTGGAGAAGTCATTGGGGGCAGCCTTGAGGTGAAGGGCTAATAAAGAAAGAACTAAGTTAAGCTTTTTGCTCTTCAGAAGTCTTTCACTATCACTCAGAAAAAATTGTCCTAAAACACAGCTCTGTAAATCTTCTTAGGGAAAGCTTGATGTAATAACCTTTCGAAAAACAAACAAACAAAAACTACTAATATTAAAAAAGAACAAAAAATCCCCAATAAACACCAAAGATGGTGGCTACTGCCCTAATATCACCCACAGTTCATAAGCATCTTCTAGAGCTGTTTGTGACAGGTATCTGACAGGTGCCACTTGCTTGAAAGTCTGCTCTAGGTTGGTCACTGCCCATCGTGGGGGGAACACTTGTCAGCTACGACCTGAAACACCACTTCCATCCCCCCCTCCAAAGAAACAAAATTTTGTTCTATGCTGCATTTTATTCAGAATGGCTTTTACCAAATGGTCAAAAGCCACCAAGCAATAGCTTTAAATAATCATAGAAAGCTCTAAACACAGCAGCTTTCCCCATTCAGGATGAATGACAGTTTCTGTCATTGCTTTCTAGAGGAGTGAAAGGAACAAGAGATAAGGTGCAGCCTTGTCAAATTTTACATGGAAACAAGAATATGTGAAGCAAAATCAGCAAGTGTATAACCAGGAACTACAGAAATGGTAGATGAGCATGAATGACAGCACAAACAGGAGGCAGCAGGACTGCAGCTCTCACATGGGTCTTAGGCAGAGCTGGTACCACCTTGGTAATCAGAGATGTGGTTTGGACATCAGAAAATGCCAGTCAGTGGGACCTCCTGCTAGAGAAGAACATGGGACAAAAGCAAGACTGCTGTCACCTGATTGACTATATGGTTCCTCACTGGAGAGTACATTATTCAAGTTCTGCTCATTATCTGTACACACTTGGTATGACTGAGGGAACTCCAAATGCATTAAAATGTACTACTGCACAAGTCTGTTTATGCAAACTCAGACAAAGCCACACTAAGGGGGAAGTTCCATAGCAAACCTATAGACATATCTTCAAAGATGGGAAAAATTTTCTCATCTGAAGATGAAAGAATTTCAGTTGTTTGTCCAAATACTGCAGGAAATTACAATTAATGTGCATCAAATGTTAGACCCACTGACACTTGGAACCTGTCATGTAATACAACACATCAAAAGAGCCAAAGATGGGATGCAATGTGTAGCTCTAGAACTGAAGTAGTTCTCTCAGAAAGCTAATTGTTATCAGTTGTGGTAAACCTTGGGTAAGGTTTTTATTGGAAACTGGGAAAATAAGACAGGGAGTAAATTATCCTGGAAAGGATGGGTCAAATGAATGAAAAGCAAACCCAAACAATGCAAAAAACTGTTGAGCATAAAACTAAACTCATTCTCTATTCCAAGAATGGCTGTATTTGCCAACATTTAAATCACCTTTCTCATAAATTAATGCTAAATTTCCAGAGGCCCAAGGTCTTCAGATAGCCTCTTTCAGTCCCATGAACAGAACTGGAAATAATAGCTTCTTCTAGAGAAGCTCATTGAGCCCATCGTGTGTCTCTCACCAAGCACCTCAGTGAGGTAGAGCAAATTGTAGAGACAACATGCTGGCATGAAGCTGTCTGGATGCAATTAGAGAACAAAAAGAGATACATTTATTAAACTAGGATTAGCATATTAAAATGCCCCCCCAAAACATTTAGAAGACAAAAGGGTCATTTTCACTTAACAGGCTGTTTAAAATCTTTAAATTGTGAACAAACTGTAAACACTGGATAGACAATACATATCTTGCAGCTACAATTTGATTAAATAATGGGGAAGAAAATGAAAGAAAAATAAAGATCTTAATGAGAGAGGGACTGAATTCTATCCAAATCAAGTCTTCATTTCCAGACATTGAGTGAGTTAATTCAGACACCAGAAGCAAACCTGGTAGGCTTCTTCTGAGTATCGGCAGCAGTAGGAGCACCAACCCATTAACCAGGAGAAGCAGATGTGTCACAGGGAAGGGACAGCTCTTAATATGCAGATACCAGAGTCTTTACTTGCTCCCTATTCTACCTTCAAGGCAGTAAAAGTGTGGATGACCTACTGAGGTAAACATTTAGGAAAAAAGATGCCGTATTGACCATATTGTTGTTTTGGGGTTTTTTTCATAATGACAACAACTGAAAGTGTTTTCAGTGTTTTTCAGAGCTGCTACTTGGACAGACTCTCACTTAGGTATCAGATTTCTGCTTCATTAGGAATTGGGTGGTCACACACTACAGGCATTGGAGCTAACAGCCTCTCTAACAGTGAACCCAAATGCACTGCACAAATGGGATCACCTCTCTTAAGCAGAGCAGAGCCTCTTCCACCCTGTGACAGAGCCTCAAATGAGAAGCTGTTGCCTGACTATTTTCTGAGATTTCTCACAGACATGACAACAGCACTGAAGGTCAACCTTATCTAGCCTTGTAAAGATACCACAGCTACCAACACAATCATTTTATGACCTGCATTTAGATATATCCAAATTCTTAAAGCAGTTGTAGTCTGTTTTGATCTCAACCATGTTACTAGTGTATATTATAATCCTCCCCAAAAGCATAACCAAATGTCTTGACCTCCTATTTTCATAGTTCATGGAAGTGGTCTTGACCCATTATACTTCCTGTGAACTGAATTGATAAACAGAATCTAATATTTTTCAAATTATCCCGTTTTCAAATCACAGCAGTATGACAAGCACTCAGGAATATAAATTTGGCCAGATCTAACTGGAGCACATCTCTTTCTGACATAACAGAAAACAGCAAGGACAGCAGCACTCCCTGCAGCAACGCTAAAAATCTTTGGCTACTTCTCACATTTTGAGGAGGTGACAAAACCTCAGCTGGAATCACATGGGACCTCTGCAACAACAGGAAGGAAAGGGATGATAGTACAGGGTGAATACACCTCCCAGCTTTTATTCACTCTGCAATGCACAGCAAAGAAGGAGCAGTTTTTTGCCAGGAAAGCTGGACACAAGAAACAGGTCCATAAGCAAGTTTTGGCCTTGGCATTGCATGACACAACAAGAAAGTGTTTATGTATTTAAATTCTCTAAGTCAGCACATACAAAGTGACCTTTATCTCCCCCCAAGTATTTAAGAAAAAACCCCAAACTTTCTCATGTGATTCATCACTTTCATGTGATTCCTAGCCAGGCTGATGTCTAAATGATGCTTTGGAAGAAAGATCACAAAGTTTGTCTTCTTTCATCTTCTCTGCAAGTGTAATAGGGACACAGCAGCCAAGTCACTTGGAGACATCTCTTAGCTGGAGGAATCTGTTTATTTCCTGACTTTCCCTGGTGACAACAACTCTGCACTTCTTCCAGTAGCTGATCCAAAAGCAAAGTTAGTGCCAGCATTCCACCAAAGTAGTGTTTAATAGCTATTCTTAGCCAACACAACTAAAAAGTATGAGCATCCTCCCACATTGCATCAATGCTTTTGCATCTCCTCTTCACATAATAAATTACAGGGGGACAAAAATCTTAAGATTATTCCTGGGCCTTCTGTAAGAGATTTGGCACTGGTTCAGAGTGTTCAAGTAACTTATGAGGGCCACAAGTACCCATGATTCACTACCATGATTTTTTCAAAAGGTCAAAACATTCAATAAAACTCAAAAGATAAAATTCAATAAAACTAGGTAAAGTATGTTCCAGAAACCCTGATCTTCATTGAGTTTCTTCATTAAAGGTAACTGCCTCAACACACAGTCCAGCCTCAGGAGAATTTTCCTCCCAATTATTCTTATTTCAAACTCAAAAGAATAATTTTTTTCAAAATGCAACCCAAAACCTGAACTCTGCAATTAACTGTAAGACTTCTAGTAATTTTGACAATCTTTCCCACTCCACACAAAACCAGAGATACAACGAGCTAAAAGGAAGGTATTAGTTCTAAATCCATACCTTGTTCAAGGGTTTTTTTTGGCGGATAATGTAAAATTACATCACCTCTTTGGCACCACAAGAAATTAATGATCTCAGTCTACTTCTCTGATAAAACCCTAGAGATCAAGGAGTATATCGACTGTTGACTTTACAAACTGTCTGATAACCAGCTTACAAGGGGGTTACTCAGTAGTATCTGGCTCTTTTCTGACCTACAGAGAAGAAAATCTCTGTACAATTATGAAAAGTCCCTGCAAGAGGGGAATACAGCACAATAGATTTATTCTCTCTTCTCTTAACATACAACCAGCTGGGTTCATATAGCTCATTTAACTCTGATCACTTGCCTACCAGGACAGGGCAAGCTAACCCGAGACAGGTATTCAAGAAGTCTATTCAATCTGATCTGAACCAGGCCATTAACAGGGCAAATATAAAAAAGCTGCTGAAAATTCTTCATTAGAAATGCATGAAGGAAGTGTGCTCACATCTACAGCAAAAATCCACACAGAGAACACCTGCAATAAAACTTAATCAAATGCAAAAGCTATGTTTTATCTGGCCTGTATTTGTGAAGCATTTACAGTAAGAGCATATTAGCTGACAAGACAGGAAAATGCAGCACAAACCTGGGGCAGCAGTGACAAGACCAAGGAGAGCAGATGTCAACAAGACTGGGTATATTCCACTATCCAAAAGACCCCAACCTCTGTGATACACGTTTTGCTTCTCCACAGGAAAGCAAAAAGTCGGACATCAACAATATTAAACTGGTTAGCTGGTCAATTTTTGAATAGTACCAGGTCATTGTGGAAGGGGCCATAATGCATTTGACAGAATCCCTGAATAAAAAGGGAAAGTTATACTGACTATTCATAGCCCCTAGACACACTATTTTCACTATTCTGCTCAGGTAGTGAGGACACAGAGCCAGGTGCTGAAGCTTCATCTTTCCAGATTCCAGGCTCCCACATGCAGTCCCAGCTCTCACAATTCACTTACATGGAATGACATCAAGAAACAAAAACCACAGATAAAGTGGCACTACGGGTATCCCCAGCAGAGAGTGTTACACCAAAAGGATTCCTGGGACGGACTACATCTGAGGTCACATGGAATTGCCCTGGCAGTGCTGCAAGATGGATGTTCGTTTTCATAACCCTCCTTCTGCAACCCTGCTCAATCATTCTCATGTAACATTCTCTGCATCCTTCGAGTGACAGACATCTGCCAAAGACCTGAAACGCTCCAGTCCAACTTCTGACTCTCACGTACCTTCACCAGTCGTGCTGGCAAAGACCAGCAACAGCAGCTCTAATGAGCCAGAAGAGCCCAAGCATTCAGAGGGGGAAAGAAAACAGCCTTTTCTTCCCTTGAGGTGATCTGCTGTGAGGTGAAGAGAAAGCAGTGGCAGCTAAGATGATAAAATGTCAGACTCCCGGCAGTACAAAATGGCAGCTGAACCCTGGCCAAATGCCAAGCTGTTCAAACAGGGAGTTGAGTACACGAGGCCATAATTATGATTAGCATAATAAGAGAGTGGTACAACAGCTACCTAGTTACTCTGAAGGGTCATGGAGAAATCATAACAAAGCCAAGTTTTAAGGAGAGACACAAAAGAAAACAATGACATAGCTGCTCGTGGGTTTTACCCGGCGGTGCCTCCATGCGTGACGCGCGGCCCGGGAGAAAGTACAAAGACTGTTTAAGGGATCAGCCTCTGAATCAAGAGCAGCCGGCCGTGCCTGCACAACTCAGATGGCTCCACAACATATAAAGGATCATATGAAAAGTGTGACACTGAAGACAAAGGACCTTACAAGAAAAATAGGCTGCTAGTGTAAATTTCAATAAAACTTGAGCTCAGTAGAGTCAATCAAGATTTTTTCCTTTCTAACCAGAAAAGACTGTTTTCTCTTTCCCTCTGTCCTGGTTTTGAGAGTGAAATAGAAGAAATAAAAATATGAGAAAATTTAATAAATAAAATCTGAACACTCAGATATTTTCATTTTTTCATTTTGAATGTCATGTAAACAATATTTACAGATCCGCTGCATCGTGCAATTAGCCCAGCTGCCTGTGTGAAATTAATCAGATTTTTAATAAAAGTATTAAATACTGAGTCACGGACTTAAAGATATGAAAATCTGTAGATTGACTGTACTGTGTACATCTGAAGGAACTCATAGAGCAGAAGTTTAAAATCAAGAGTTCTCTTTGCAGGTAGAAAGACCAGAGTTTTCATTGAAATCTGAATTCCACAGGAGATACTGAGACTCTGTTATTAAAAAAATCCCACTCTAACTTAGCAGGCACGATCTGGTCCTTCATGAACAGAAAGTTTACTGTTAAACCTATTTTCACCTCCCTTTTCCTCTGTGCTGCTTCTACTTCTCCTATTAACATCTTCCATTATCAGATATCAAGACCCACTGCATACACAAACAATGCTTTTCCCAAGGCAAGGTCAACTCATTACCACACAGGATGACCATATGCTGTAGCTCAAGTGGAACACATCAAGACACCCCAAGTTAAATATCAGTATTGCCATTAGGCTTCCCCATTGCATTTGCTATTATATGATATCAGAGAGAACATCAACTAAAGAGATGCCTCTTAGATTGAAGAGGTAAACAGTCATACTGGTAAAAACCCTACCCCATCTTTCCCTTGCTTTCAAACATCATTTTTATTTTGTCTGAAATCCGTAAACTTATGGGTTTCTTCTACCTTTGGGGAGTGGGGAGAAAAAGCTGCCAAGAAAACACAACCTTGTTTAAATACCTTCCTTCTAAGCACCTCTGTCTCCGGTGACAGGAATGAAATCCACCTTCAGAATGCAATAAACTTATGACTTCCAACCACAGGCATCCCCATAAGCAAGATCGCATTCTTGTTCTCAGACACCAAAATATTTCTACTGTCATAAATCCTTCCTGACAGCAATATCTGACAAACAAACTAATTTTTAAATTATGCTTTTCCTACCCTAATCAGAGCTTTGTTACGTACGCCAACAGACTTAGACAGGCAGTGGTGCGAGCTAAACTCAGACGTGTATACCTAAGGCACACATCTTAATTGTCATTTGCAGTGCTCACTGCAAACCATCCTAACACCTAACTGAAACAAATTTATCCTATGAAAATTCAGTCAGTAACACATCTCAGAACAAAAATCTGGAGAAGCACACGCACACTGATTTTCCCAATTAGGAGGACGGTTACTTATTAAACTTTTCACCTTCTTGTTAATTAAACCCTGTATTTTATATTATTTTGGAACATCTATTTATTCCCAAGAACAGGTGTGTACCTTAAGCAACATACTCATGAAGAAAAAGGAGAATTAGCATCTCTTTTGCCTTGTAATTTTGCATAGGTGTCTATATACACAGTAATGAGAGGAAAACAAGACACACTACTGTTAAATATTATTAGGTCTGAAGAAGCAAGAGAACACACTCCATTTGCCTTTCAAATGCAGACTGCAAAAGCTGACTTGTAGTAATTTGTAGCTCTGGATCTTGCTCCTGTTCAGTGGTAAATGCATTACAATCACAGAACTCGTCAGCAAGAAGCAGAAAGAAAGATCTCTGGTTTTTAAAAATTGTACTTTGACAGTAACAAAAAGAAATTCACAACTGATTGTCCCGTATTAAATATTCAACTGCTTGTAATGAAAGGACAAAGCCTGGAGATTTTGTGATCTCCAGCTCATCCATCCAGTAACTCAGCAAAAGAAATAACATAAAGTAATCAATTATCAGACTGAAATATTAAAACTATTAAGCCTGACTAGCTCATTTAAACAAAACATAAGTCACTTACAGAACTGGATGAACAATCAGCTCTGGACTATATGATTTGATTACTGTTGCTGCATCTTTGGTACAAAACACATGGGATAAATCTGCACCCTAAAAAAGAAAATTTGCAAACAGTATTATCAAATTTATACTTAATAATAACTTTATCATTCCAAAGACTACTCAACTAATAATTCAATTGAATTCTTTCTTCTCGATAGTTTAAACAAATTTTATTTTGTGTCTTGTATTTTGGCATAGACTAATGTGGAATGTTCTGTTCTTTTTGTATCTAACTGCCAATGTAATTTTTCTGTTTCTCACTAACAGGGTGACTGAAAACACAAATCTCAAATTTTTATTCATTTGAGAGATGCTTCTCATCTTTAGATGAGCAAAGACTACAATGTCTCAAGTACAGAAGAATACAGATGAACATGAGAAAAACTACATAAGAGAGCCATAATACTACTGTAAACTACTTGCAAAATATAGCTATGGCAACCCAATACACTTGTGGTCCTAACATTTTTTACTCAATAAGCCAGATTTATACAAGAAAAGGTTGGCACAATTTTGGCAACAAACCCTACGTTAAATAAACATTGAAGCTGAGGAGTTGAGTCTCAAGCTTCTGCTACCAACTCAAAAAATCAGAATACACGTAAAATTATGTAAGCAGAGACCAGACCTGTGATCTTCTATTGGTCATGCATACTGAAATTTCCCAGTATTAAGGAAGTGTCTTCTCTGCTACTCTACATTTAACATTTCAAGCTACTCTGACTGTTTATGTGCAGATATAACCATCTGAAATCAAGTGACTTCAGTAAGGAACCTCCTATATTGCCACTGGATTTGCACACAGTGGCCAGAAAGCTGAGTGGAACTTGGGATCTTATAATAACATGGTTAAATAACATCATTTCAGTTTTAAATCTTTGAGGGTTTGCATCCTGAGGGAAGAGGTGGTTGGAAACATCGGGGATGGTTACCTACACATTGAGAAAGATCTTCAAAAATAAAAACATACACTATGAACTGAAAGTATTGACACACTATACAGAACATTCTGAAAATTAGATGTATTACATAAGCATGACTTGTTTAAATTCCAACAATCACCCTCTTCCTATGTAGTCCGTTTAGCCATTTAATATGTCAATAAGATAAGAAGTTCATGCTTCTAGGAAAAATAAAAAAAGCTTAGAAAATACTTCTGCTGAAGATCAGAAGGCAAGTAAAATGTGTTTCTAGGAATTACCCACTCTCTTTAAACTTACAGCATGTAAGAATGTTACTAGGCTACAGTTTTAAGTTTTGAAAGAAAGTTATTTCGTTCAACACAATTACCAGGTCCAGAAAAAATTTCTGAAGAACTCACTATAGCATAAAAACATAACTTTAAACAATAATCTAAGGTTATTTTATTGTTCACTTTTGGAGAAAATATTTCATCAAGTCTTGAAATTTCCTATCCAAGTCCCTGAAATTGTCAATTCTGGACATATTTCTAATTTCACCTTACACAGAGAAAGGAAACACAGTGAATGAAACACATTTAGAAAGTATTTCTACAAATTCTGGGCTAAGGATTTTCTTTGCTCGAGAGAAGACCTTCTAGAGTTCAAAGTTCATGTGCACTACATAATGAATGCTATTTTAAAAATGACACCTAGGCAATAGAAATAAAAAGGAAGTTCATTTTGAACTTGTATAGAAGAACACGTACCACTTTGAGAGCTGTAATTGCAGCAAAATATGGTGCTCCAGTGTATCTAAAATGAAACAAAATTTAGGTTAGGAAGTACAGTAATGAGATTAGATAACGATCTTTCATAATAATATTTACAAAGATCATGCCATAAACCACCAAAATTTTCTCAAGTAACAGCAGCAAAACTTTAGAGACAAACAAAACAAGAGCTGAAAACTGCAAGCTAAATATGGGATCTGTGACCTGGATCAATCCCATCTGGCTTTAGATGCTTAACTGAAGTGCCTAAACTGTGATTCCAGTTGCCCCAAATTCTCTTTATAAAGACTGAAGAGAGAGAGATATGAACACAGTCACCCTCCAAAGGTGCTTACTTCAGCCAAGAGGTAAGAACCTATGACCAGTATCTTCTAACTCCTGGCTATTCGATCCAGCTACAAGACAGCTCCTCTCTGCTCTGTATGGAATGGTTATTAATGGCAGATGACCATCTGTAGATCTCTCTTACAGGAGAAAGGTGGCATCTCTCTTTCAAAAGGTGAAAATGAAAAACAGGGAAGTGTAGTGGCTCATTCAAAATATTGCGGCCAACATTGTTTCTAGGTCAATACAGCATTTAACTGATTTATGCAGTACATCTTTTCCCCCCTGAAATAGGATATTTCTATTACTCCAGTACATAAAACAAGGTACTGACAGAATCTAGTAAACACCACTACTTATCAAAATAATAAGCCCACAAGAAAACATAGCATAAGAAAATACAGAGACACAGTTCCCAAGAAAGCGAAAAATTAGATATGCCACTGTCTTACTCTAAACTTATTCTAAAGTTTATTCTATTACTCTTACTTATTCTAAAATCTCATCATGCAATGGGAAAAGACTAACACTCAAGGCAGGGAGTTTGGTGGCCAAAGACAGAAAAGGCAGACACAAACAGCATTTTAAGCTCCTGTAACATTCAGTATCAAAACTTTGCAACTCATCTGCAAGGCACCATGTTCTTTCCTAAGTATGCATGGTCATGATGATGGAGTCTTAAAGCTCTCTGGAAAACTGTGGTTTAAGTGTAAGGTGATTGAATGGCTTCTACAAGTAGTTATGACATCCTGAACTTTATCAGAAGCAAAAATCAAATTTCTCATTAACTTACTCTCGACATCCTCCAACAATGCCTATACGACCATCTTGACCTTTATGCTTTTTCCCCGTTAGAGGAGGGATAACATTGCGCACCAGCTGAAAAATATTCTCCATATCCTTCAGAGTGTGTGTTCTGTGCAGTGAAAAGGATCTCTCTATAACTGAAAAGAGAAAAATAAGTGTTACTTAAAATAATGTTCTTTCTTAAACTACTGCCAAGCATTTCTTTTAAGTACTCATGTACAAGTATAAAATCGCACAAAGACACAAAGTGACATACTTCTAAAATCCAAATGCTTTCTCACTTGAAGGCCTTTAGAACAGTAACTAGGTGAGGGGATGATTATAAAAATGCATTCAGGGTCTTATGAAGAGAATATTTTCACTGACTGCTCACAGTCCTGATTTAGGGCTCAGGTACAGAAAGAAACAAAAACCCAGAATATGAACATTTTGTAACTAGAAATACCTCCTCAGTTCAGCCTGAAATCATAATTATGTTCCATAATTAAGCTCAACAGAAATAGGAACACTAAGTACTAAACACATCCAGACACGGTGCAAGCACAAAGCAACTGAAACCAAATTTTAAATATGCACCCTACCTTGTATTTCGCTTCCCCTTAAAGACTTCCACCTCTTAGCAGAATCAGGGCCTATCTCACTGCTTTTTTATTTTGGTAGGCAGTTACAAAGCATAGTGAAAGTCTTTCTGCAAAACTATAATCCAACGCACTAGATGCAAACATCACAAATATCACATAAAGATCATTTTTAGCTATAACACATCTCCAGATCTCTGATGCAATACTACATGTCAAGCCACATACTAAAAACAACTGCACACTATGTATCAAATGATTCTTTCAAAAGGCTACAAAAATTTAGAAGAAAAAGTTATTTCAACAATTACAATGAGAATTAAAAAATTCACCTAACATGGGAAAAATCCGAAGATCACTACTTTTATCAACTTGTAAACTGCAGCAAATATACTAAAAGAGCAGGTTCTTAAAAGCTCCTCATTACCTGTAAAATTCTGTTCAAAACAGCAGCTTACTTGAATGCTAATACCAGTATCCTAGACCACAGCCATGCTTATTTTCTTTTTTACAGATCTTCTAAAAAGCTTTCAAGGAACTGCTACACACGTATAACATAATTATGTAGAAAATAACTCCCATGATACTCCTTATTTTGAGCTGTATAAAACTCAATAACCCCATCCCCCAACTCCAAAATATAGAGGAGAGAAAAGAAGAGGGTGGAAATGAAAGAAGGAAAAACTGTTCCAGAAATACTGGACATAATAAGGGGAAAAAGAGTAATAAACAAGAAAATTCCAAATCTGTGTCCATCTTCTTCTCTGTCTTCCACAGAATCTAAACCTAAACCAGACAGGCTAATCTTCAGTAATAGAATGCTTTAGTCTTCAATAATGATAAATACTACTGGCTGATCTTTTGGCTTTTGAATACAGGTATCCCACTCTTATTGAGAAATAATAATTAAAAAAAAAAAAAAAAGCAGGGGGTGGGGAGGCGGGGAAGAAAGCACCGAAATTTAAAGAAAAAAAAACACAACCTGTTTTGGACTACAGCCAAAATAGCATTGCAGTGACCCAGAGGAGAACAAAATGCTCATCTCCTCTGAAAATAGGGCAGATTATTTTCTTTAAATCACACTTCAGAGACTCGCTGGTTTTCAACCACACAAGAGTATTATATAGCTTGGAACCCTGAAAGTGCAGTGTTGTTAAGAAGGCCTCCTGTTTATTTGTTGCTGGTTTTTGTTCATGTGTGACTATAAAGTGACTACATAATACATGGAGAGAAAACCAAGAATTATGCAAAAAAGCCGTTCTTAATATAGCCCTACTCTACCTACAGAATCACTACAACATATTCAGATCTTAACAAACAAAATCTTAATTCCTTAAAAGATGTGTTGCCTGAAGCATTATGTTCACATTTTAACATAAACACTTTTTTACACCTTTGCCAATTAGAAGATTAGAATCTCTAATTGCTCTTGCCACAGTTAATAAAATGCATTTTTGCATAGTGCAATATGCCTGTGCAGCTATATGATGAAATCCAGCGAGAAAAATTGAACCTCAGTTTCAGATTGTTACACATAAATAAGCCTTCCAGGAAAAAAAAACTTCCAGAAGTAATTGTTAGGCCTTGTAGGTACCTTCATCCCAGTCTAGAACCTCAAATGATTTCCTAAGGGATTTTCTAAAGCACACCAGTTTTCCTTTATTTTAAAAGTCAAAACAACACTTGAAACACTGTACCCATTCGTATCATATGAAAATCTGCTGCCACCAGGAAATCCTACACACCAACACTCCAGAAAAACAACCAGATCTGCCAGCCTAAACCCTCAACAGGCCAAACCACCCAGACTGCCATGCATTTTACAGGGAAACAGTAACTAAGGCACAACTGCAACAGCCTCTCAGGACTCAGAGAATGTCCCTTAGGATCATGCCAGATTATTATTCAACACTGGGTGGTTACTTTTTTTTTTTTTCTCTTTTCAAGCTACACTTTTTTTCTTCCAGGCAGTGTGAAACTCAGAATTAGAACAGAATAAGCCTTTCATTTCCACACGGCAGGCTACAGTCACTAAGCCCCAGTTTGACTCTAGTTCCAGCAACTGATGGAGTATCCCTCATTTCCTCCTGCCCATACAGTCTACCTCCATGTACAAAGAGACCATGATAAAGATAAATGCCATACAGATCCCAAGAAGTTTGTTAATGATTGCTACCATCAGCTTCTGGCCCACACATGAGGTACAGAAGGAAGATTTGGGCATAAATACCAATTCCTGAGATACCGCTTTAACCTTTTCCTTTAAAGTAAATTCAGATGCCTAGAGAATTTATAAAGAGCTGGTAAGAAAAAAAAATAAGCAAATATTTCATCTTCTATTACACCTACTACAATAATACAATGTTTAGTTGCTAGGATTCAGAATTTTACTGTAAAGAAATTTATTTTCAAGAAGCTAGATCTTAACATCTGACTTACTTCAGCGTAGGCAAAATTCCACTGTTTTCTCAACCCTGAAAAAACACATGCACAGCCTTAACTTCACACACTGGACTATGCTTGATAACTTTAAGCAGAACAGCACCAATATTTCTACTACAATGTAAGTAATGCTTCCAGATTGCTTTCAGCAACTCTCCTACTTGCCTTGTGTGTATAAACTTCTAACTTCACTGTACAGAGACATGAATGTAGAAAGAAGTTCCCAAGGTTAACAGGGTTCAAGAGGAATGATTTTGCTAAAATTTGTAATGACTAATGTACCTGTATCAAATAATCAGTACAATGGTATGAATAATGATTTCATTTCATTTGACATCAGACAAACACCCTCACCACAGTATTAAATAATTCCAATTAGCTTTTATTTTCAAAAGCTGCTTACTACCAGTGCTTTCACACAGAAGTTTTTAAAAGTACCCCAGCTTTTATTTATGCTGTAGAAGGAAGTACCTATCGGTGGAGAAAGTGTTGCTGTCATAGCATTATAATTAAAGTTATCCGCATATGAACGATGGTTCGCTCTCCGAGGTGGACTTGATGGCATAGACTGTGACCTTTGTGATACCGTAGAAGAAATTCCAGCCAACATCTGTCCCAACATCTGTAACATCTGGAGTTCTCGAGCATGCTCAGCTTCCCGACGCTTGTCCTCAATTTTGAGCCTCTGCTCTTCGAATCTGTAAAATTTCTCATCTGTATCCATGCTCTGCTGCAGGAATTTTTCCATCATTTTATCCAATGTCAAATTTGTATGGCGTTTTTTTGATCTTTTGGGCTGACTGAGAGGTGGGGTAATAGTTGGAGCATTGACTTCTTTAAAGCCTAAAGCAAGGAAAGAATCAATCATTTTTCTGACGGAAAACAATTTTCTAAGAGGAAAGCAGCAAAAAAACTCCCTACAAGATGCGACCTAACATCTCACAAAGCATTAGCATACACTTTCTCAATGTGAGCTGTATTTATCTGAGAAATTTTTCTTTCAGAGTACTAACGCAAACCCACAAACTTCTACCAAATTGCAAGGGTAACGGAAAAATCACAGAAGCATTTTTTAATTGTTGTAGTACTAAACTTCAACAATAGGAGTGTTTTTCATCTTCTAAAAAGGTTTAAGTGAAAGTTATTAAATAGTATAGCCTCATTCGTGTATTGCAGGTAATTACATTAATCTAAATTGAGTTTCAGTCTGTTGGCATTCTAGATTTGCATTTCAAAAGAACATTAGTGTAAACAACTCTTTGATGGGGTTTAAATGTAAAAAGAAGGTTGCTTAAACGTCAACCAATTGGCTGATTCCTAAGTGATGTCAACTTCTGAAGACAGGTTCATGTTTGTATTAAAAACCCTGCATTAAAACCCTAGATTGAAAACAAACAAGCAACATTTCTCCCGCACCTCCACAATAGAAATGTGGAGGGTAAAGAACACTCAGGGGAAGGACAGACTTTATCGAAGTGCTGTTTCTGTCCACAAGCCCGATAAAGTCAGAAGCAGTGTTTCTGAAACAACCCATGCAATTTATTATGTAAAAGCTCTCCCCTAGCTTTCTGGCCCATCTGCAACAATAAGCAGATTTTTCAGGTATTATCGTCATCATCGTTTTAATACCGATTAGCAAAGCTGCACCCAGTCTGCAGGGAACAGGAAAATCCTCCAGCGAGAAGGATGCTGTTTTCTTGTACAGTGCTACCTGACACTTTGTCTCGATAATCTCTGCGCTAATTTTCCACGGGTTTCCCACTGATAAATACCGATAAAAACTCACTAGGGCCCCTGTCCGCAGCATCTCCCCCTCCTCGGTATGCAGCATTTCCAGCACCCGCAGCAGCCCGCTCCCCTTCCGGGCTCCACAGTTCACGGGGACGCCGCGCAAGGTGCAAGAGTGGGGGGGGAGGCACGGGCGGGTTTCGAAGCACGAAGGACGGGCCAGAAGGCAGCAGGATAAGGCAAAAGCCACTTAGAAGCGCGCTAGCTGCGGGAAGCGCCGGCAGTCGGGTTGCGAGAGCCCGCGGGGTGAGGGGAGGACACCCCGGCGCCGGGAGCCCGGCGGCTACTCACCGTCACCAGGCGGCACGGGGATGGCGAAAGACGGGCACTCCACCTTGATGGGGTGGTCGGCGTAGGAGGAACACTCGCCGGAATCCTCGGTGAAGTTATCGCGGGGGGACTCCGGCCCGGCGTCCTCGTCCAGCTCGGCGTCCAGCTGCTCGCGGCTGTTGTGCGGCGTGCCCGGC
>WEIU01019892.1:241407-275450 GCA_013389925.1 Aegithalos caudatus | reverse complement strand
GGCGGGGCTGCCGCGGAAGGTTGGCTCGGCCCGGGAGGGGAGAGCCTGGAGAGCCTGGCCCGGCCTTCACGGCGCTTTGGGCCGTCTTCCCGGCCCTTCAGTGGGCAGCCCTTATAAAATTCCCGGGAATATACCATGCTGCCGGCGTTTCACGCTCTTTCCATCCCTTACCTCGCCAGGTATTTCTGAGAAAACTCCTCATTTTCAAGGGAGATTTACTTCTAAGGTGCTATTTCTTGATCAGATACATAATTTTCTCCTATATACAGCACTTGCCCTGTACTCTGCTGGTGAGGCAACACCTCAAGTTCTGTGTCCAGTTCTGGGCTCCTTAATCCACAAAGGACACTTGAGGTGCTGGAGCAAGTCCACAGACAGGAAACAAAACTGGTCTGGAACGCTAGTCCTGTGAGGAGCAGGTGAGGAAGCTGGCATTGTCTAACCTGGAGAAAAGGATGCTCAGTAGAGACCTTACCACGTTACAACTAAAGGAAAGGAGGTTGTAGCCCGGTCAGCCTCTTGTCCCAGCTAACCAGTGACAGGACAAGAGGACACGGTCTTACACTGGGCCAGGTGAGGTGTAGGTTGTACATCAGAAGGAATTTCATCACAGGAAGGGTGATTAGACCTTGGAATGGGCTGCCCAGGCAGGTGGTGGAATCACCGTCCCTGGAGGTGGTTAAGGCAAGACCCGATATGTCCCTTAGTGCTGTGGTCTGGTTGACATATGTGATCCTGTGATTTTATAGCAGCATTCCATTATTTTTTCCTTTAAAACACAACAGATCTGGTGAAACTACCATCGGATCACTGATCCTATGGCACCTGCTTAATCTACACAAAGAATCAAAATGCAGCATCACCCTGAAGGAACTTAACAAGATTATATGCATGAGAAATCTGAAACATTTTGTAAAGCTCAAAACAGCTGTAATTTCTGCTCTGGACTCCTGGATATTTAAAGAAAGAGTGTTGTTATTAACTCATAAAAACTTGTAGCCTAACTGGCAGTAAAATGTCAATGTTTCAATTAATATTTTGAAGGGTTGAAGACAGACAATATTTTCCTTTACTGCCCTGTGTTATATATAAACTATGGTCAAACAGACCTGCTGGTGTTACCTGGACCAAACCCAAGCATGAGATATTTATGTCTTTCAGCTTCAGAAGCATTTCTTAAAACAGCCATACTGTCTGCAAAGTACAAGACAGACAAGCTGAGCTTTTAGTGACCCAGGTTGATCAGTAACCCATGGTCCAGAGCAAGACCTTGGATACCTGGTGACTTCACTGTCAAGTATTAACTTATTTATTGAAAAGTTGCTCTTCTATAGGTCCTGGTATCTGGTATGATTTTAAAGACAATACCAAGTCAGTGAAATTTTCTGTTCATTCAGTCAGCACAAGTAATACTTTTCACCCTCTGATTATCTGAGTGGCAGTCCAAAAGATAGATTAAACAGACAATCACATTTAGTTTGCACATGAATTTTAACCCAGGAAAAGATGTTGAACACCACATTTCAGACACTCATGTTTTGATTCCAACCGGTAGGATAATGAGTGTGTAGATTCTCGTAACTCCAGCACTGATTTAATATCTGGAAAAGAGGGGGGAGAGAATAATGTGGATGTCATCAGCTGTTTCTATCAAAAGCATGTCTTGTGCCCAACAAAGGAGAAAAGAAGAAAGATACAATTGTAATGTTTTTTCTGAGTTCTCTGGTTTCCTTTGTAGCAGAGATGGAAGGCAGTTCTTCTGATGCTGCAGGCCCCTCAGAAGTTGTTTGTGGAGGATCCAGTTCTCAATTTGTGTGTAGAAGAAAACCTAAGGGTATCTGTGGGCTTCTCCTATGCTGCAGTTATTCAGCTTGTTATGCACAACTTCGTTGTGCACAACAACTTTGTGTAACAATAGGAGTGTAAAACCTTTGAGCAAAACACGTTGTTACTCCTCTGACATTCTCCTGCCCTGCCCCTAATTCAAGGTACCTTCTCGTATAGTACTGGCTGCCATCTCCATACCTTGTACAGTATAAATCCATAACTTCTGGTGCCATCTCTGAGTGCAGCAACAGCAATACTACTTAACCAGCAGATGGGGCAGGGAAAAAGGGCCTTTGATAGAACTACAGAAGGTAGGAGTTGTATGAGACAAAAGTTCTCACTCCCATCAAACAGAGAAAAAGCAAAAGGCACTTCTTCAGGTATTTTCCATTTTTTTCCCTAACTGAACTTTCTGTTCTTTTTCTTTGTCACTTTGTCTGTTCCTCTTATGTGAAAGGAAGAATGATCCTGCAGAGTTCCATTTCCTTCTTTGTCAAAATCATTCTGACTTCATTGCCTGTTGCCCTGTTGCTGACTCTTACCTCTTCCTCAGAGTTTTGTCCCTCCTTCCCTAACTCTTGATCTCAACCTTGAGTTCCAGCATTTTAACCCCTCCCTAGCTGCACTGTCATGGCAGCATACCCTTCTCATTAGTGGATTAACTACTGTAACCTGTACCTCCTCTGCTGCACAAAACCTGTACCTCCCCTGCTACACAAAAAAGGAGGCATCAGTAGCCAGCCTGAAAATGTCCTACTGCTGTCAAGATAGCCAAGAGCTTGGAGGTTTGACTTTGTAGTAGATGGCAGCAGTCACTGACAGCTGGTGCTTGCTGGGAACAGTTATGGTGAGGGATGAACTGTAAGTTAGATGTCCCTAGATGGAGACCCCCAAAATAGTGACCATTCAGGACCATCTCTTTTTCTGCAGGTTCCTGATGAATTTCTGTTCACACCATCTTGGCTCTTTGCTTCTGATCGCTTTGTACCCACTCAGCCCTTCAGTCCTACCCATCCATTTGGTAACTTCTACAACCCTGACTACCAAAGCCATTCCAAGGTGAATGTGGACAGCAGGTGTCAATAGCACAGTTGCAACATCCTTTGATTGCATTCTCTCTACTCAAACAATTGACAGCTTGTACTGGAATCACCATTTAATATCATAAATATTACAAGCGTATCCCTGTCAACATATGCATGTTAATAAATGCAATAGGAGGTTTAAGTATACATGTAGAGAAAGGTAATGGAAGAACTCAGAAATAATAAGTAGCTCTAATTGAAACTGTCCTTAAAAGATGACCAAGGATTTCTTTGTTGTTGAAATGGGAATCTGGAAGCACCTTTTGTTGTGAAAAAGATAAAGGAAGTCTTAATTTAATTTGAATGATTACCTAGCTAAATTGCAGCTGTTAGAATTGGTAGTAGTAATAGAGAAGGCAAAAATTATATAGGTCTTCTGATAAAAGAGGGGTAATCCTGCAGGTGTTATTGGTAGTGCTATTTACTGTCATTAAATTGAGTGGAATGAGCGCGTTTTACAGCACTAATATGTTTATCTTAGTACAGGACAAAATGTGGCTGTATGGTGTAAATTTTTCTTTATTAGTTTGATGTCTCTCCAGGCCACAAAGAAACTAGGAAGACCTAAGCTAGAGTAATTATTTCTGTCACTTCACTTTGTGTATTTTTATATTCAAGAAAAAGGATAGCAGCAAGCAATTGACAACAAGCTGTTACAAGAACACATCAACATGGCTTTGGTTTCCCTATAGAGTTTACTAAACAGGAATGTTTTATGGGCTGAAGAAGGAAAAGAAAACTGTATGTGGAAAGAAACATACCCACATCTGATTAAATACTGTGTTAAAAGTTTGTCCCTACAGCTTCTGTGATTCTTCATATTCTTGGCAGTACAGATATTATCATTTCTAGACATAGTCTAATAATATTTGTGAAGCCCAGTGCTTCACTAGGTAATTTTTGTTTTACCCAAAGTGAACACTCTTTTTGCTGGGTGTTAATGGTGAAAAAAATAACCATGAAGGAAACAATAAAGAAGATGTTTCTGGTTTTTACTCTCTTTAGAGCAGGCAATAAGAATGATCTATGTAGTGCAATAGAAGTGAAGAGGATTTTTAAGCTCACCAGAATTCTTCAGACGTGTTCCTGGTGTCTAGTGCAAACAATTATATAAAACCTTTTAAGCAACAGCCAAAATGTTAAAACAAATTACCTCTTTTCCAATAGGAAATAAAGAGACTCTCAGAAAGTTGATACTGGGGAGTTACACAGTTTTTGTAAAAACTGCTTTATCCTGTTCTTTGGTGGCAGAAGGTAACAATTGCCAAATCCATTAACTTACACGATTTAGAACACTGCTGTTATTATGAAATACACCATTTATATAACTTTTTTGCTGTTCAGTAATGTCATTTGGACATGATTTATTTTAGTTGTGATGTAGCTGAGCCTGAAGGCTTTGCCTGAGTATCGTCTTACCCATTGTACATATACAAATGTCAGCCCCTTGCTCAAAACTCAGTTTTATGTGCATTTAAGAGGGACATGAATACTCAGAATGATGGACAGATTTGTAGAAAATAAATTGGTTTTAGCTTAAGTGATACAGCTCAATTCAGGCTTGGAAAATCGTAGTGCATATTGAACATGACTGCTGGAGGAAGGCTACATGCTGTATTCACAAAGGGATTTGAACACTGAAAAGTTCCTCTTTCAGGGACCTCAATTCCTTTTTTTCCCCCTGTAATGTGTTGCTAGTTATCTCACGGATCCAGCATAAGAACTTTAGCAGTTGTGTCCCCAGGTTTCTCTGAAGTCTCTGCAGTTGCTTCCCTTGCAGCCCCTAAGGCTCGCATTTGTAGTCGGGCTCAGATTGCTGTAATGCCACGGGTGATGTCTGCCTCCAGTTGCTTCTGGAGTTGTGCATAATCTTGTTGCACACGGGAAAAAGCTGTAGTTCTCTTTCCTCCCTGTGAAAGCTGTTCCTATTACATATTCCTGAGCTCTCATATATAGAAAATATATTTTAGTTCTTAATATGCCTGCACTTCAATTTACAGATGTTAGAATTGAACATACGTACCCTGGTTTTGGTTATTAAATCCAACTAAACTAAATCTTCTACTTCAAAGTCAGCATATATGCATGTACATTATTAATTCCTGTGATTGCCACAGCTGTATAAGTGTATGGGCAGCAACAATTAATTTTCTTCAAGTCAAAGCCAGCTCTGCAAATTCTGCTGGGACAATTAATCCCATTGTGGGAGGAGAAGGTAATGTAAAAACAAAAGCTAAAATAGGGTAAGAGGGTGGATATAACTATGTTTTTATAAAGATGACACATCCAAATGATGATTTTCCTTGCTGTATGGGACTAGCTATCCCAGTACAAAAGCACCTTTATACAAATATAGTGATCGACTTAATATGCCAGAAGTTGAGAGAGCAGGGGAACTAAATTGCTTTAGTTCTATCACAATAATTAAAATAGGACTTATTTTATTTGGGACTAGCCCCAAATAACATGTGGCAATAAAAATTACTTCATTTGGCAGATGTTTTTCCCCAAAGAAGCTCATACTTCGTGTGAAGTAAACTTTTCAATCCCTCCCACTTCCATTCATTACTCTTAACACCCTTCCAGAAGTGCATCAATGAATCCAGTTCTCCTACTAGCACATTTTTATGAAGAGTAATTGATGAAGGAGCAGTAAAGATCAGAACAGGGGAGGATTTTGTGTGAGTGTATGGAAAGGAGAGCCTTGATGGGTGGGTCTCCAAGACTAGGTCTGCCAAATGTCATGTGTCAGGAAAGAGGAAGGGAGGCAGGTAGCCCTCCTGCCCTGAGCTCCTGCTGTCACCTCTGGTTCACAATAAGAGTTCAGACAGCCCCTGCCAGGGTGACCACCCCTCCTGCACTCTCCCACCGTCTTCCAGTGCCTTCCATCTTAAATAAGACTAAACTCTCAGTGAGTATCCAGTTAGGGGAAAATCTCACTGCCCTGAAGACATCCTGCTGGTGCTTCCTAGCTCCAGGGCTTTCTCTCCATACCTGTCCACTCTCAGCCCCTGCCTTTGCCAGCCATACTGTGGCTCAGCACTCGGTGCCAGCTGGCCCCAGCACCCATGCCATGTGCTGAGGCTCTCCACATTGACCTGCTCCCATTCTTCCTGTGCAAGGAGAAGCAGCTCCTGCTACTGGCAGTCAGATAGACACAGCCTGCATTTCCTCAAAATCCATCCAGACAGGATCCTGATGGATGGAAGGGGATGTGTGTGGGGACACTCGGACACCTTAGCAAGGAATAACCATGCCAAGCGCTGGTACTGTGATGGGGGAAACTGTGACAGAATGGTAACTGGAGTGTCTTTGGTGGCCAAATCTCAGCAGGGGATGCAGAGCTCCAGTGAGGGTGGAATATCACTGTGCATTATCTTCAGCCTGCAGTGTTGGCTGATCTGTCACACTAACGCACCTCTTCAACGCCACGCAGAGGGAGGAGTACTCCCTCTTCAGCTACCCCCACTCTGCAAATAAGACTTCTAGGACATCACTCTTACCTTCCCCATTCCTTAGTGATACATCCCACTCCCTCAGGCTAGCACCCCTAATATTGCATCCCTACTCTCCCCATCTCTTAAATACTTCCTTGTCCCACTGTAGAGCCGACTTTGATCCCTGCTGTCTAGTTTCTTTTGTAAAGTGGATCCCAGCACTATGCTGAATGTGAGGGAAAGGCACCACAGCTGGACACTGAGCCTCCCACACTTTGACCAGATTGCTGAACATTCCCAAACAATACTGCATGTGTCACAGGTAAGCACTTTCTGTAACTGGTAACAACAGAGGACCAAATCTGTAAGATGCCTTCAGATGTCACCTGGTGAGTTACTTGCTGTAAAGAAGTTATTTTAGACAGTGCCTTCTGAGTGGCCATGAAGGCTTTCTCCCATTATATGGAAACCAGATTATTGCTGAACTTATTTGATCCATTAATAGGGAGTAGTAAAATATACATTTGCTCAGTAAAATCTCCATCTGGTCTCTGAGATATATTGGCATGGCAAGCATTCACCTTCCATTGCTGTCACTTGCAGTCCTCATCCAGACACTTATCACTCATCTGTCACAAGAGTCAAAAAGATTCCCCTTGCATGGACAAAAGTCACCTCCCTGAGGCATCTAGTAACTGGTCCTGACTCTATTCTGGTAACTGGAGTGGCACACTTTAAGGCTGTAATAGCCCAAAAAGGATTTATCAGACTGTCTCTTCTGCTCAGGCATTCAGACCTGTCTCTGTACAAGGAAGCTGTGTAATGGGGAGGAAAAGCATTGGGAATTGAAAATTAATCACTCTTGGTTTTTTCTGTAGGAGCTCTTTTGTAATGCTTTAGAGCAGAGAGGAGTTAGCTGGTTAGGAAAATCAGCAAACTGAATGCCTTCTTTTGAGATAAAATGTGATTTATTTGCAGCTGTGCAGACACAGTCTTAATCCATCCCATGTTTATCAGGTTCAGAAGCACTTTTATCAAATTCACCAGAGCAAAAGAAGTGCTGCAGGTTTGAGCTTAACTATCCTACTGATACCTGTAGGTCAAGGCTGAGACCTCTGGTCTTTCCTTTCATAGAGGGAGATCCACTTCCCTCCCTCTTGGTCTAAGTTTATTGAAGCTCCTAGCCTGTTGGAGTTCACTGTGATTACAAAAGTGACTCAGTTACTTTTCAAAAGCATCACATTACTTCAAGACAAAAATATTACTGAATAGTATCAAGACCTGTTTGTCAGGTTTAACTGATGCTTGGGGTTATTAGTTTTTGTCTGCATGTTTCTGAATTTTTCCTGCTCAGGCATATCCTGTCAGTATGCTCTTCTTCCTCCTCGCTTTTTCCCCTGTTGAGCCAAACTCCAATCCAAAATCCATGTTGCTTGAGGGCATTAAGCTTCCAGTCTTGTTCAGTTGTAAGATTATTCTTAACTACTCTTTTAGGATATCAAAGACGCTAAGGACACCTATTGATCCATTAACCTATGGACATTTAATGTGTGGGAGGCCTGGAGATAAAATTTTTGCTTTTTCTGGTCTTTCAAAGTCTCATGTCTTTTTGTAAAAGAGATACTTAGACCATTCACTCTGAGTAAAAAGGTTCAGAATTGGAGGTCAGAGTGACAGACAACAAAGTTGACCTAATTGTGGAGGTGTGTGAGGACTGTTTCAGAGTAGCTGGAAAAAAATGGGAATAAAGGAGGTCAAAGAATTTCAGAAGATACTTCTGACAGAGTATTTTTGCCAGGTCCTGAGCTGTAATGGGGAATATGGAGTGTAATTCAGCTCCAGATTGTAGACATCTAAATTTAGATGTTAAATGTAGGTGACTGCCTGTGAGCCACATATCTCAAGTTCCATTTCAAGCAATGGAGATCAAGTCCTTAGAGTTACTGGGGCCTGGAGAGCTACTGAGCTCATCCTAAATTAGACACCTACCAGGCCAGTCTGTCAAAAACCCAGTTGTGCTGCTGCTAAGATACTTCTTAAACTTTGACAAGTCTATTTTATACATCCCAAGATGCCCAGGATTCCCCAAAGACAGAATAATCACACGCATCTCTCTGGTAACTGTGTTGGCAAGGGGAAACTGTTATTGTGTTTGCCCAGCCAGAAACACACCAGATGGTTGGAACAACTGAGTGTAATGCATCCTTTGGGGCATACCTCCTTGAATTTCCCCAAACCTGCTTCTATACTTGCTCATTATACATGATAGACACAAGAAGGGCGTAGACATGGCATCAAGTGCTCCTGGGCAGCCTCTTCTGTTCAGAGTCTCTCTGCCAGGCCTTCTTACTATCATGGCCATAGTCTCATCTGTGGGGCTATGGGCAGGAGCTGTAAAGCTTAGGGCTCTTTGGTAAGCGTGGCTGGATAGCTCTGCACAGTAAACACTATCAACTGCTAAGTTATGGCAGGATGACCCTGGCACTGCTTACATGTCGACAATATATAGAACATATAGGGAAGACTAAAACAAAATTTTGTAGCTCCAGAATTAGCATCTATAGCTCACTTGTTTCTAAGAGAAAGGTCATGTTCATCATGTGTTTCTCTTTTATCTTATCCTCTACTCAAAAGGTTAAAAAAAAAAAAAATAGGGAAAGCCCAAACACACCCACGATGACATTAAAAGAGCTTATTTTTGATCTCTTTTTTTGTAGAGTTCATTTACAAGGTTACAAATCTTTTTGGTATATTGCACAAGAATTACAAGAATTCAACAACTAATGAATTTTCGCCATACAACATGAGTACAAAACATTTCTGGGAATACAGTATGTTCATACTGTTCGACATAAAATGTGTGAACACATGGATACTTAACAGAGTATATTAAGAACAGATACCATCAGTTAATATAGGAGGATATATAGGTAATTGACTTGCACTTCATGAGAAGGTTCTTGGTCCCTCACTGTTCCCTTTCCCTTCACAAAGTATTTGTGGTACACATCTGCCTTGAAAATATCATCAGCTTTGTCTGTGCCACTGTTTTCACAAGGTCTTGCCCTTTCTTGCTGTTGTTAGGCTTCTGTTTGCAACTAAAGGCTGCCCATCTGTTGTGGGCAAAAATGTGCTTCTGAAAGGCTCTCACTGTCCCTTGGCAGCGTGCCACAGAAATATTTCTAAACTAAAACAGTAGCTGTCAGTGCTGGATTTTAGGGACTGAGGAATCATCTTGAATACTTTACAGTGTACCTTTATATAAATTATCATTGGATTCCTGCACAATTTTCTGGGCCTGAACTTCTGAGCCTCTTACATTTTCAAGGTGAGAAAAGTGACTGATGTACAGCTCACTGTTCATGCAAACACAGACGAGCCTGACAAGCTGCAGTGCTATGAATCTGCTTCCTTTTCTTACTTTTAAGAGATCTTAAAAGAGAAGTGTTTCATCTTTTGTAACCCATATATACCACTGTACTAGTCAACAAAATATTTATTCTCTCCAATACCCTTTGTAATTATTATTGACAGCACAATTCTTCTGGTTGTTCATCAGATTTATAACCTGAGACAACTTGAGTGGGTACAAATAAGCAGACAGGAAAATACAGAGAATCAAGAAGTAATTAATGGGGAGGTCATCATGGGGAGGACAGTATTTCCAGCATTCCTGCAGCATAAGAGTTTCAAGATTTTTGCTGGAAAGCTTTGAAAAGCAAACCACATTCACTCCGTAAGTGCTTGTGGCATCCTCCTCTCATAACGGGATGGCTGAAGGAGGAAATGCCAAAGGGATGCATTGAGAAATGCAACACATGACCAGTTATTGGCTGGAATCAGCATCTTTATGGAGAGTGAGGGATAGCAACACAGTGCAAACATGCTAAAGAAGTTCTTGAAAATTAAGACAAGGATGTATTTGACGAGCAAGAAAAAAGAGCACAGAATAATTGTGTGGAGTTCAAAGACAAACTGATGGAAAAGACCTGAAAGAAACAAATGGAAGGCAGGAACAGTTACATAATGTGGTAAGGTTTAACTCAGCAAGTCCCTAAGCTGCTGGCTGTAGAAGAAAGAAAGGAACCCTCTCTATTTCTAGGTTTTTTCTCATCTCTGGTTGGTGGTGGTTTCAAGGTGTGCAAGGTAAGGTAAATACAAAGGAAAAGTCTTGCAAGTTAGGAAGGGTTAGGAATATGCACTGTCAAATATTTTGGAAACTTTGCACTGAAAAGTAATGATCTCTACCTTATTTTCTCTAAATATATTTCCCTAAATTTCTTTACATTTTCTCACCTAATGACAAGCAGTACAGTATGTGTTCAGATGCCATATTTTTGTTACCAGAGCAAAGAGGAGAATAAAGAACATATAGAGGATGTGGAACTCAGCACCAGAAACTTATCTGTATTAGTCACATATATGTTATCTTACTTATCTTGATAGAGAAAAACTGTGACACCTGACTAAGATACTGGTATCGAAATAAGCCCAGTTCATGATCAGTCCACATCAGATTATTTGTATGATACAGAAATCTCTTATTTTTACTGAGTTTTCCCTCCAACCTCTCAGCACCTTTTGTGATACAGCATATTATCCCCAGAGCTTCTCTGCCATCAGAGGCAGTCACCATCTCTTAGCCTATTTTCCCCCCTTAATATAAAATGAAAGAAGTTTTGAAGTAAAAATTTAAATGCTGAAATTATCTAAGTCTTGTAATTTAAAGTTTAGCCTAATAATCTGAAAGTCAATCTACTGATTCAGTTCAGGGTGAATAAATTGAGACCAGTTCATTTAATTTCTTGAAAATAAGTATATACTTACATTTGCAAAGCTACTGTAGGGTCTTTAATGTACAACTTCATTTCTTTTTGACCTTGAGATCAAAACTATGGTTCAGGTCACTAGAAGGAAAATCCTGTATTAATAGGCATTGATTGCCCACATCTGGGGACCTGGCAGAGGACATCACTGCCCACTCCTTTCTCAGGTATCTAGGCCTTCCTTGAGTGGGAAAGACATCCAGGGAAGGAGAAGCAGCACAAACATCTGGCTTTTCTACCCAAGTCAGGGTAGAGTCAGAGTGGTATCTACTGACATAGTAGATGTTGTTTGATCCATGACATGTATTGTACCAAATAATCTCTCTCTCTCTCTTTGTTATGTAAGAGTGGTGTCATTTTTTAAGCTGTAAGACAGTCTGCAAATCTGTAACTTCTATATGAAACAGGTAACAAAACCCAGGATAGGGAAGACATTAATAGCACTGTATTCAAAGGTCTTTAGCAGCCATTTCTGTCTCTTTCCTGTATTTTTATACTAGTATCTGGAAGTTTTATGATGTTGTTTTCATATATTACCTGCATTTATTGATGGAAAATATTTATATATTGCTACTGAGTTGTTTAGGTGTCCATGGCTGCTCTTCTCATGATTCTTGGTTAAAACCAAAATCATCACACTTCTCATTTTTTAAATGTTCATTAATACCTTTGTTTAAAAAAAAAAAAAAAAAGAAGCGTGCACAATAATTTGTAGACGTAGCAAGCTTCAGAAAAGCTGTTTGTGTTTCTGAGCTCTCAGATTTAATTCTGTCTGTCCCTTTAATGTCAACTGAACGCTTAATACTGATGAGAAGACAGCTGGCTGCTCAGACATGGATGTACAACATCTGTTGGCTGCTGTATGAGCATGAGACTTGGAACAGATTCCACTCACTGTGCACCTGACTTTTTTGAAAATGATCCAGTTTTTGTGTTTGTGAACTGATTTGATGCCTTTATTCATCACAGAGCATCTCCTCATTCCTTCTTTATCCATCCTTGAATGTGTGCCACACCATCTGAAAATAAAAGATTGAATTGGAAGGATGGCACTTGTTTTTTTAGCTTTTGCACAGTTCTTCCAATATTTTCTTTCTTTAAAACAAAAATAAATGTGTTTTGGAGTGCCTGCTAGTCTGTGTGACTCTGTCTCCCTTGCCACAGGTGGCAGAAGTAAGAAAATGAAACACCCAAATGCTCACAAGCTTAGAGCTATGAGCAAGGGGATGCTAAAGAATCCACGTAGGGATGGAGAGTCTCTGGTTCTGCAGCACCTGAACTGTGGTCTCATTTCTTTGATGAAGAAACAGGTAAAGCTTGTGACTAGGAAGAGTGCCTGAGAGATTACTTAAATCAGCACTGTTGGAATCCATTGCAATAAAGAAATTTAAAGAGTTCCTGGGTCCCTGAATGTAGCTGGGTATTTTTCCAGCATGGAGAAATCTTCCTGGGGTTGTGACCTGCACTCAGAATGCTTCCCATGCTGCTGGCAGCCTTCAGCAGAGTATCACAAGGTATTTTGCAAATACTGATTGTGTACATAGGCTGATGATGGCTTTCTAACTCTGAAAATGCTTTCTTTCCAACACACAACACATGCATGTCATTCCATGCCATTGTGCATGTGTCCATGCAGTTTGCTAAAATCATCCTTTATGTTAAAGGAGTAAATGGGGAGATGAGAACTTTATTTACCATCAACAGAAAAGTAAGAGGGGATGCATTTCTTTGCTTCTTTCTACTTCATCTAAGGCACTTTCTCAGGGCAGGATCTGCAGACATACACACCTGTATAATCTCCATACACACCTGTATAATCTCAAGTGCAAACTGATTTTCAGGGTGGGGTGGGGAGGTGTTGATGTACTCAGTCTTAAGCACAGGGCTTGCAGACCTGAAGCTGGGAAGATAAGTTCTCCTGGGAGGTGTATTCCCAAGCAGCTGGGTGTATATATTGTCAACAGCATGACATCCAAAGTTCCTGTGTTTGCTGCCATGTCCCTTGAGTGTGTTGGTCATTGTTACTGGCTGCAGATGGTGCTTTGTGAACGCCTCCACACATGTTCTGGGTTGAAGTTAGCTCACTTGAGTGAGGGTGGGGGGAGCTTAGTGGGAAAGGTACTAGGTGTTATCCAGTGTCCAGCACAGCCAGGACTTTGGGTTTTGCCCAGAACCTGAAGGTATCATTGCTATAGAAATAATCCTTTTTGCCTATTTTGTCAAGATATGAGAAGATTTAGGCTATAAGCATTTCAACAGGTGCCTGCTCCTTCCTTTGAAGGGGAGAACAAAATTTCTTCCTTTAGCTCGTTTACTGGAGTCCACAGGTCAGGATAACAAACCCATTCCATCTACATTTTAGGTACAATAAACTCTCAACTGGAACACCTAAAGTATGTGCTTGATTACTGGTACTCTTCTGGGGGTGTGTGGATGGATTTGAAATTTTTGTTATGCCTGTAGTGACTTTGTCAGGTCCCTTCTACAGAAATGTGAGGAAATACGAGCACACCAATTTCCATTCTTTTTTTGTAGACAGAATTAGATTTGAGCTTATGCCAGTGGTTGTGACATGGCTAGAGTTTGCATGTGAAGATATCCAAATCCTCTTGATGTGCATCCTCTGAAGTCTGAAAGGTAAGGGTAGATCCCATTTGCTTTAATTTAGGTGTTTGATGGTGAAGTATTTAGCCTTAGATTATATCATGGACTCTTTTCATAAGCAATGAACATGGAAATGTACCATCAAAGCTGATACCTGTCATCCTAAAATTAATGCCTGTGAGAAATTAGACAAGTACAAGAGACAATTCCCCTGTTTCCTTCCATTACACTTGAAGAGAGCTTGGGATACTAGCTCTGGCTGCTATGGATGACTGTGGATTGGTGGCAATGTTTCAATGTTCATGGAACCTGGTCATAGAATCCCTCTTCACAGATGACAGAAGTAGAACACGACTATGATGGCTCTATCACAACTACAACAAGAGTAAGAGCCAGAAGGACCTGGGATGACAGACATTTACAGTGACCATCTGGATTGGATGGCTCTCCTCCAGAAGCGATGAAGAGTGGAACAGCTGGCTTGCTAATAAATATCTACAAGTGTTCATCTCACATGTATTATGCCACTCTGGGATGAAACCCTAACCCTGACTCTAACTCTAGCCCTAGGAATACCAGTTAAGTTATAGATATTTTATTTTTCCATTATTCTGAAGAACAGAAATACTGCTAACACTGAACTCATGCTAGAGGAATTCCAAAGAAATACCAACCAAGTACCAACCAGAATAGTAATCAACAAACTCATTGAGAATGACAAAATACTAAGGGGCTTATGATTTAAGAGCAGCTTTCATGAAGAGAAATTCTGACTAACTTCGTATCCTTTTTTTTTTTTTTTTTTTTTTTTTTTTTTTTTTTTGGTAACATATTAGTAAAAGGAGAAAGGAAAGGAGGCAAATAATTTACTGGCTGAACTTTTACACAACAGTCAATAAAAGAAACTTAAAAACCACAGGGTTGAAGGAGCTGCCATCATTAATCAAAACTTGCAAGAGAAAGGAAGCAAAGGGTAATAAAATCAATTTGAAATGAGGTTAAATTTTAATTGTTCAAGTGACCACTACAGATATAATTTGCTTGTGTGCTATCATCAGAGTTAAAAACAGAATGAGATGATTATTACAAAAAATTGTATAATTAGTTAGCAAACTGTTACAGATCTAAAAAATTATTCAGAGTCTAGTACTTACTTTCATCAAACTTCATTTCATTAATCTGTGCTGCAGAACCTTCCTACAATATAACTTTATGCAAGAATCTTGTGGATTGAAGAAGGATTCATTTTCTTCATACAAATCCCTGGAATACATCCATTTGCTAGGTTTCAGGTTCTGCATTTTTTGGTGTCCGTGGAGTAGGATGAGAGTGCAGCTGGTCACAGTTGCTCATGCTTTATACCTCTTGACATCTTAGAGCCTGGCAAAGAGCTGTGAGCGTGCCATCATGAGTATGTTGTCTTGAACATTTGGCCAGAGACGTGCAAAATAGAAATCCTAATGCCTGAACAGTTGCACTGACCAGGTGTCCTCGGAGGTTGGCTGGGGACACAGACGCTTCTTTTTACACTTTCTAGGAAGCATCCGGATGCAACTGAGTAAGCTGGGAAAAAGAAGCTGTTCTTCATTCCTTGGAAAGCTGAGGTAGCGTGGAAGAAATGCTTTGGGTTTTCCAGAGCACATTCCTAAAGTGGTTTGGTGAAGAGGAAGCATGTTTGACCAGGGAAACGGACAACGCGGTGTGACGTTTTTGGGTGACTGGAGGAACTCCTGCCCTGGGCAAATTACCCAAGGTTGTTCTTTGATGCCTTCTGTGCTCTGTGGAACCACAAAGGCACCCACATTGGGAGCCACAGGGTCTGTCACTGGTATTGTTACCACAACCTGTGAAGCTAGTTTTATTTATCTGCCCTTTTTTTCCCAATTGCTACTGGTATTTGACTGGAAGAGCTCTCAGGGGGGACCGGCTTCTAGTAGAAGCATTTCCTTGTTTACAAGGATGAGAAAAACATAACTCAGTCTGACAATTTCTTTATCTCATTTGAGTCCTGATGAAGACAGAGTCTTGATCTTACCTGTTCTTTTTGCACATTCCTGTCCTTCAGCCCTTGGAAACACAGGCTTTCTGCACAAGAATTTTTTCTGTAGCTGAGGGAGCAGTGGCTAACCAAGTAATCTGTTCCAGAATCACAATCAGTGTATCACTGACAGATCCAATAAATCCTGTGAAGTGCATACAAGTAAAATTTGTGGAATATCATGGTCAACAGCCTGTATGCAGTGCCTCTTAGATTGTCAAATAAACCATTGAAGATTAGAGCTTTGTTATTCTCTTTATTGTAGGCATAAACCAAGGTATGGAATAGTGAGGAAATATGGAAAAATAATATTCATTAAGTTTTGGCCAGGATGGCATATTACCAACAAACTATTGAAGACTTTGCAACATTCCCCCTTTTTTTTTAAATACCTTCACGGGGGTGAGGGTCCATAGTGATGCAGAGTCCTCAGGCAGGTGCAGAGCAGAGCTGCTTTATTGCAAAAACCAGGCCTTTTAAAATAGTTAGCCTGTTATCAGTTACACAGTTTTAAATCATAACAAACCTAATTCAACCAACCACCATGCACCATGATGTGAACACATAATGGTTATATAACTTGTTTTTCTACCCCTAATTCATCGGAGTCACTTTCCCACAATCCTTTTCTACTTAGCCAAAGTAATTGGCCTGAGCCATGATTTTACAAGGCCCTCCCTTTGTAAGGTTTTACCTATATGCAACACCTTCAGGTTAAAATGCCAACTGAATTAATCAAAATTAGGAGTGTTCAGCCGAGCAGGAAGGATTGTAGAGTGCTGTTCCTGCGAAAATTAATAGAGACATTCTGGAACCCTGGCTCCATCGCATGAATGAGTCTGTAACCTTAACTATCAGAAGTTCATTATATATGTAGCTTTGGGGGATTTAACAAAGCGTTTCAAAGATTGGAGATTATAAGAAAAATGAAAAATAAATTAAATATGTTCATTACAGTATCATTACTTCATTTTGTCTTCAGAAACTGGCATGTACGGTTTGGCAGAACAGACATGGAACAATTTATTTTGATCAGTATGAAATACAATGCATTTTACCTTGCTCCTCTTACTCTTTCCATGGCTCAGGTTGCATGGGGTTTGATTAATGTACATGCTTTACACAGGGTAATTTTTACTTTTATATCCTCTCTCATAGCTATATAAAAAGGCAGTATCTACCCTGGATGAGAACTCCCTTGTGTTAGAGAAAACACACACATATGTATTTTTTCCTTCCCTGAATTTTTTTTTTTACAGTTTTAAAGGAAATAACTTTCAAGCTCCAAATTTTTGCTCTTTAGTGCACATAGTATTGGGCTAGGAAGAGAGCAAACATAGAAATGAGCAATCAGCCAGAGTCTCCTATGGAATACCACCCCGACAGCTACGGGCTTGGTCTTACGGGATGCACTTTGTCTCTACAACTAGTAATTGAAACAAATATATTATTGGCCCTACCAAGACCATTTGATGTACTAATCTAGTTTGAGGTATCCAAGTAAAACCTGTTGCTCCCAATGTTCTATATTTTTTTGACTGAAGTGTGTGCATTTAATTGCTAAATAAAATTGAAACTAATGGATTATTTTTGTGGTAATATTTATACCACTGATAAAAGACAGCCTGCCTCCATCTGAAAATGTTCAATCATCTCTTTTCAATATGGAAAAAATAGATTTTATTTCCTTTTTTTTTAAATTCAAAAAAACCTCATCAGAATTTAATTTCTTTAGTGTTGTTTTTGTTCTCATATGGATATATGTCTACAGGCTTCAAAATGCTCCATGTAAAAGTTATTTAACTTCTGAAGACTTGTCTAATAATCTCCTTTGGTGTACAAGAGCTATTGCATTGGAACTATTTGGGTTGTATCAACACTTACAATACTGCAGGTGTTGTTAGACACTGACTCCTTGAATATGCAGCAACTTTTCAGCTTTTTGCTGCTTCGCTGCTTTATTTCTAATGGATTGCAAAACTACACTGTGTATAAGAATCTGCTTTCTCTGTCATTTTCTGATTTCGACTAGGATCTGTATTTCAAGGCAGCAGAAGTAAAAGCAGCTTTTCTTTTTAACCATCCCACTGACATAAGAACATCAGTGATAAATTAAAAACAAGGCAGTTGACCTCTTGGAAAAGTGTATTTGTCTGGCTGTGTTAGTGCTGCTCCTGTGCCCTGGCAGAAGCTGCTCCACAGACCCCTGCAGCAGCCATGGAGAGCTTTTCACTCACTGTAAGCAACCACTGAAATCCCATGAAGAATCCATGTATTAACATTAGACTTATTTAAAAATAGGGGAGAAAACTCCACCTAAAACTCTTAGCATTGCAGTTTTCAGCAAAGGAAATCCTCAGCTTGTATATGAGCCCCTGCTGCTGCTTCTTTACAGCAACCTTTGCAATTCAAGGCATCTACCCAGAGTAGGGCTAAGACAGTAGGGTATTTAGACCACAACTAAATTAGAGGGGTTTGTATATTTTCTTACCATATGAGTGGCTGTATTTTTTCATGCTACCAGAGTTCTTAATCCAGTCAGAAGGTAGTTTCTGAGATATTTGAGGAAACAATGAATAGATATTATGTTATTATAGATATACCAATATAGAAATAATGATTTGGGAAGCAGGGGATATAGAGGTGAAAAATGTTGTTTGAAGGCTGACAAAGTAATTGGAAGCTGACTTGACAACCTTCACTCCTGACAGCCTAATCCAGTACACCTGCTTGTTCCCACAGGCTGTACATTGAATGTAGGGGTGAATTCTTCTACTCAAAGCCATAGAAACATCATCAGGTGTTTATTGCAAGGTGGAGGCCTCTGTGGTTCTTGTGGCCAAGGCAGTATCCATCCACCAGGACACTGCTCTGAAGCCTCCAAGGTTTTCATTCTGCTCTGGACACTGCACAGCTCAGGCACCAGAAAAGAACTTCACCACATCTTGGTGATGAACTTTCTCCAGACAAAAGGGCTCTTTGTTGGGCATTAGGTGTTCAGATCTGGGCTCTACAGCAGCCATGCTGCCCTCCTGGGATTTGCCAGTGCCAGGGGAAAAGGAGAAGGACTGACAGAAGTAGTCCTTGTTCGTTTTCCAGACAGTGTCAGGATGGGCAGTTCCAACAGCCTGCACACAGAGCCCCTGCACCAAGACTGTCACCTGCTGTTGGCAAGAAACAGCAGAGTTCATACACGTGTGTAAGCACACAAGGAAAAAATACACCCAGCAGCACCCACAGCACAGGTGACAACACACAACCTGAAAATTATCCAGCAGGAAGCAACAGGACACCAGACACAGGTTTTGCTCAGAACAGGCTTAAGCAAGGTATATGCATGCATAGGAGGGAGTAGACAGATATGCTGAGCCAGCAGGACTATGAGAGTGGAAACAGGGAATATAACATGCACTTAAAAGGTTATTTGTTTTTATGTCTTTAAGAAATGCTGTCAGTCTCTATGCTTATCAGATCCAGATAGCAAATAAGATTTTCCAGAAAGTGAATATGATCTAAACAGCATCTGACTCCACCTGTGAACATTTTCTGAATACAATGACATTTCTATTGGTTTTTTTTTTTAATATAAAGCATCATTGGCAAGAGTACTCCATGATAGAGTATTTACTTTAAAAGCAGGACAGAAAAAAGTGACTGAAGGAAGAAACCTGTCTTATTTCAGCGCTGTAAACATGGAGCTGTCTGTTTGCATCTGGCTTGAAAGCTGAGATCTTGCACTCAGCACTCTTCCCGTGGCATCCATTTCCAGAGTGTGAAGAGGGGTCTCACAGTGGCTGGTGCATCCCCAGGCATTGGCAGCCTCTGAGCTGTCATGACAACCACAGGGCTATGGTCACGGGCTCTGGACGCTTGCACACACTGCATGGCTGTTGGGTTTGTGACTAATTCCTTACTGCTGACTCTTGCCCTCTGCCAATGCTTCTTCTGGTTCAGAAAACATGGGAAATAATTTCTACCAGGAAATTTATCTGTATTGCTGGCTTAATGGTACTTTTCTGATTAGTGGAACCACATTATTTTACAAAAGAAGGCACCAGTTGACCATTTTGTGAATGGCCTAAAAATAATATATCATCCTTTGACTCTTTAATTTCAATGGTGGTCTCTAAACTATTTCTTTTGTAGTCTCAGAACATTCTTGATTGCTCCAGCAGTGACAGAGAACATGAATAGCAATATCCTAAGAATGTCAGCATCTCAGTGCAGTATGACTACAATACAAATTATTTTTGGACTCACGCTGTGGCTGTTTAGGGGAAGACACTCTCCATCTCCACCACAGTACCTTCACCAGAGCTTATCAGAAGAGCTTTTCCAGAGGGTGGACAACCTAGGTAATCCCTGTTGTTTGAATCATTAATCTATGTCAAGCATTTCTTGCTTTGATCAGCTTTCAGTCTTTCAGTTTAATTTGTGGGTAGAATAATTCATATTCAGAGCAGTGGTAGCAGAACTGTATCCAAACAGGATAAATGCTGGTCCTTACTTGCCACAATACCATGCAATTTCAAGATGCTGCTGTTTGCTTAATTAGAGAGAGGGGAATAAAGAGCTCTGTAGTCCTCCAGTGGCACACCAGGGGTGTGAACAGCCCCTGCTCCCCCAGTCCACATCTCAGCATTGCTGAGACCAGCACTGAACTGCACCAGGGCATCACCAGCCAGTGACAACTCTCCCTTTGTGTGAAACCCTCTGAGCAGCTGCAGCGGTGGCAGCCCTGGACACAGACTCTGGGCAGCTCTAGGTCTCCCTCTCCAGGAGCAAGGCTGATGAAAAGGCAGCTGCTGAGGCTGATCATCCGGTCTTTCATTTGCTAGCTTCTTCAGAATGTAAGATTGTGAACTCACCACTGAATAAAATCTTATTGCACTCACACAACTATTTTGTGTTTGAGCTTTCAGGTTAAGCAGTTACAGAGCAAAGCGTAGGGAGGAAATTCTTAAGAGACAAAAAATCTCCTGGGCCTCCAGAGTGAAGGGACTTCTCCTGACTCTTTGCAGTAATTAATTTATTAGCTGCTGAGAAACAGCAATAATAATAACAAGCATGTGTCTATATTTATCAGAACTTGCCCCTTCCCCACGAAGTGGAGCTGGCCCTTCTGCAAAGCCACACAGAGGCTCAGCAGGCCCATGAGGGGCTGGCAGCCTCCATGCAGCAATGGGAGCTCAGCCGAAGGTACTGCTACCTGTAGCATTGCACCAGTTTACTTAAGTGTAATGGGGTGGCAACTGAAAATACTATAAACAAGTTTTCCATTTAGATATGGTTTCTACGGCCACTTGATTTCCATGGGAAGTGTGTGCTTTGACCCCTGAGCCTGTAGTGATGTCCCCCCTCCTCTTTGGGTCATGGCACTCACATTTCCCTTAGCTGCATGGCTTTAGCTAGCAGTCACCTGGTTTTCAGAAAGACCTGAGCCTGGCCAGCTCGGGTGGTCTGTCTCATTGCTCCTCACTCATATTTCTGTTAGCTCAAGGGCCCAAGCACACTCTCTCAGGCACAGCAGGAATCTTTTGCAGGACATCAAGAAAAATGTGCTCCATCCCTCAACAAGATTCTGATTCCATGTGTAGTCTGAATTGCCCAGAAGCCGTTTCATATTCGGGACCTGGTGTCGTGTTGAGAAATGATGCTAGGAGGAGGGAGACGAGAGACGCGTGGGCAGTCGGGCTGCCTCCCGCCGAACTTCTGCCCTTTACTTGGGTTAGAAGGTTGGAAGGAGCGGAACCCCGGGACAGCCGAGGGGGGTCAGNCGGAGCCCCGCGACGGCCCGGGCAGACATCCCGGCATCTCCCGGACCTTCCTGCCGCCCCCGCTTTGTGCACTTCACAAATTATCTTACAGCGTTTTGTTTTCCAGACTCCTACCGGACCGGGCATATCTCCTACATTCACATGACATCCAGTATGTTTTATCCGACTTTGTAAGGTAAACATTAATAACACATAACCGGAGACTTTGGGAAAAAATACAGCTGACAGAAATGGCAATCACTTCTTTTTCTTTGTAAGAGCTTGTTTCAGAAGTAATCCCTCCAGTTTTTGGCTGTGTCTATAGTGTTGTGGCATATATACTGTATACATGCCTGCAGCCTTGATTTTCCTACTTGTCCAGATAAAGGCACTTACCCGAGATTGCATCTCCTTCCTCCTATCTGAACATTAGGGGTTTTTTTTACATAGAAAAAATGGACAGCAACGGGACAGGAATGGTGCTTCAGCTATAAAATCGGGACTCAAAATTTTAAGCATCCAGACTTGACAGCAGAGAGATGCCCTCGTACCCCATAACCCCCATTCTGAACATTCTATTGTAATTGGAGTAGTTCATATTTCCAGGCACAACAACACAAATCTGCAAAATTCCCACATAATGTAGTATGAGACTAAGCTCCAAGTTAAATTGTTGTTTCTGCAAGGATATTTTCCAAAAGTATATCTGTCTTCTAAAGGACATCCCACTGCTTCAAGTTCTTTCATTTATCCATGCCCAGAACAGACAAAGCAGAAACTCAGAGAATGTTAACCAGATTTAACTGAAGGCATATTGCAATAGTAGATGAACTTTATTGTTGATAAATGAGAAATCATTCACCCTTGGGACACCTAGATGTAATAGGATCTCCTATGGGATGCCTTCAAAAACACCACTTTTTATTGACTGTATAGCATATGCCCAAACCATTCAGTCTGGGAGCTGAGGAAGAAGTGTGTCTCACAGGCTGAAATCAACAGGCTGCTTTTAGGACAAGGTTCATCATGTATCCCTAGCTCAGTTCAGACCATGTAATTATTTAGGTTGTAAAAGATCTCTAAGATCACTGAGTTTACCTGTTAACCCAGCACTGCCAAGTCCATCACTAAGCCATCTCTATTAAATACATTCAGGGATGGTAACTCAACCACTTCCCTAAGTAGCCTGTTCCACTGCCTGACAACACTTGAGGTGAAGAAATTTTTCTTAGTATCCAATCTAAACCTCTCCAGCACAACTTGAGAAAATTTTCCCGTCATTTATTTGGGACACTTTCACTTCCCTACAAGCACCTTTCAGGTAATTGTAGAGTGATAAGGTCTCCCCTGAGCCTCCTTTTGTGCAGGCTGAGCAACCCCAGCTCCCTCAGCTGTTCCTCCTGTGACTCACTCTCTAGACCCCTCAAGGGCTCCATTACCCTTCTCTGGACCACTCCAGCACCTCGATGCCTCAATGTTTTCTGCAAAAAGGGAACTGTAAAGAAGGCTACAATACACTTCTGCTAATACAGATGAACAGTGTCAAAACTAGAGGCTGGGTTGTTAGTCCCTGAGTGATCCTGGTGAACAGTTACTTTTCTGTATTTGTTATCATGTTATGTTAATGCAATTAATATGCACAAAGAGTAGATACAGATCAACTGCTCTCAGAAGAGGCTAATCTTTTTTCTGCCATCAGCAACTGAGTTTGTCAAGGTCAGGAATCATCTCATTCTTCTGCAATGACTGATTTCAGAATGTGAGCAAACCAGCCTCCATCTACTGGTTAATAGTTAACAGTTTATTTCAAGTGCCTGATAAATTCAGGGCCAGATCTCCTGAAAACATGTGAGGGCTCAGAGTTAATATTTATCTTAGCAGGGTGAAAATATATACAACTTACTTCTGTAGCCTCTTGTGATTTGTTTTCATTCTCTGCCTGAAACAAATGGGGCACAAGCAGCCACCTATCTTGCCAGGGAGACAGTAAAAGAGCTGATCAGAGAAGTCTCTCAGAAATAGAAGACCAGACAGAGGGAAGCTACAAGGACCAGAATCATAATTTACCGCCACTAATCAGGTAGTTTAAGACCAAACATCTACCTACCTAAGTTTAGCTTGAGTTATGTAGATTTTGCAAAGACTTTTCCAGTCTAAAATCTCTAGCTACTCTCTCTATAATTCTTTGCTTCAATACCATATATATTATACTGCTTCTGAAATCCATGTTACTTATTTTTTTTTCCCATTTCAGCTACCTGGATCATGACAATTTGTGTTTTATGATCCTTCCAGTTGGGAAGCAAGAGAGCACTTACAGCTTGTAAAATAAATCCTTGAACAGCTGTTAGACTCCATGTGGGTCTAGTAGTTTTATACTAGAGGATGTGGCAGGCCAGAATCTGGGCAGACCTTTGCAGCCCCTTACTACAGTCACCTCCTACCCTGGCTGCCTCAAATTCTCAGTGTCCCACAGAAGGGACAGATGAGCTGTCATTTTTATCTTCTGAAATGCCACACCTGTTATGTTAATTCTTTAAGGCAAGCTGGCCTAAGTTTCAGTTTATGATTTCAAACTTCAGCAGTTTGGGGGCTGCTTCATAAAATCATTCCATTCATAGAGGAGAGGAGGGTTCAAGTGGGAAACCAAGCAAGCATACAGGAACCCTTTCCAGGTGCTCAGAATTAGCAGCTTTGAGACTTTCTGATTTTCATTAGTCTAATCTGGAGTTTTCTGGTTGTTTTTACTTTTGACTCCACAAGCCAAGAAGTTCTGCAATGTACTAATCATGCAATGGACTTTAATCATGCACTGAGAACAAACAATTACTTCCTTCCATTTTACACCTCCTACCACAAGACTGTAATGGCTTCTCTCACTGTTGGTTTCCTGCTAGTTTTTCATCCTTTGTTTTGGCAATTTGGGAACAGAGACAGTGAGGTATATGCTTTATCTGGAAAACAAACTCCACTTCTACTTCCTGAATTGCCTAAATTCTTCAATTTTAAAAAGTCCTTCAGTTTCCAGTTCATGCAGCTCTTGTGCCTTCACACAAAGGCTTGTTCTCCTTCATGATCACAAAATGTACTTGCAATGAGTATAAGCACATTGTGAACTTGTGTGCCTTATGCATCAAAACACAGGCTGTGACCTGAAGCTCACTGAAATGGATTGATTTTTGCTACTTGCTCTGAAGAACACCGCTAAGAAGTGTTCACTGCAATTTCTCCATCTCTACTCAGTTATTTCTTTTTGTTATTATCCATTATCAGTGTCCAGAAGTTAGCTAATTTATAACCCTAATCAAACTCATAACAGAATTTAAATTCAAGTCCATCCTTCTTCACTGAAGAATTTCAGCATAGGTTTCATTTAGGTATGCTTTAACTGTTAATGGTATTCCTAAAAGCCAACAAAATACCTCAGCACCCAGCTGAATATGCCATGGGATTAAGTCCACACTTTCCATTTCACTGAGAATGGATTTTTTTTCTAGCTCACTAATGTCTTTCAATCAGACTGGGTATTTCTATTTCTTTTTATTTTACCCTCTTCCACTCTTGTTTTCCATGCATATATTCTGTAAAGAAGGTCTGAAACAACGTTTTGTAGTCTTTCTCTTCTCCTTTGGACATACCCCTTCTGTTCCACTTTTTAATTTCAGGCACTTTTTCCATTCAGTGTCATTTGTCTATATTAAATTAATTGTCACCTTTCTCCTTTTTCTGATTTATGAATAGCAGTGTTGCCATGTTATTTCACAGTAATCCCATCTGACCTTTAGAGAATTACAAGATTCTTTATTTGACTTAAATAGGAACAAGCTTACTCCAATAATAATAATAATATCTTAGGTTAACATCTCCAATAAGCTCCAAAAGTTTTCTTTACTCTGTTATTTTTACTGCTTAAACAGAGTAGCTTTGACAGAAGCAGGTGTTTGAAGTAAATTAAATTATATCATATTATATCTGGAATGAGTTTCACCCAGTACTTCTGTTTAAATTAGGGATTTACATTAAATATCAGCTAGCATTAATAATTTTGGCAATGTCCTCTATCTCACAGAAGCTGTTTCCCAGTGTCTTAAAAGGATACATATAATTCAAATTCACTGAAAAATTTTCTCATATTAGAAACTTTTTCCTTGAGTATTTTCCTTCCTTCTTCCTTTAGGGTTCCAAGTTTTCCCTCTTGAATAAGAATTTCTTGCCCTGGGTGTGAAGGAGGGTTAGGATACCTTATAATCAAAGCTCTGAAACCAATTAGTGATGTAGGAGGCCAAATACAGAACTGATTTTCTCCCATAAGCAATTCACAACTTAAGCAATGCTTTAGTGAGGTTGGCTTTAGTGAAAATGAGCACAGACTGTGGTGCTGCATTTCTGCAATGCTCTGAAGACGGAAACATCATGACAATACTAATTAAAACTGATAACTTAATGCCAAAGGAAGCCAGTCCACAATTATATTCACCTCCCACCTGGCATTTTAAATGGAAAAAACCAAGTAAGCAGATTTTTAAGTATTTTCAGAGCTGAAGTCAGTCCAGGAGGTACTAAATCAATTACTTCAGCAGCTTGTTTTATAAAGGAAATCCTCAGCAGCACATTTCATTTCTAGGTGACTTCCCAGGCCCCAAGAAACACAGCAGCATCTACAGTCTGGAAAGATGTCAAAACAGCAGCAACTCATAAGTGCCAAAAAATATACTGCTTCAGCAAACATCACAAATTTTCACATAACAGAGCTACATAGAGAATAACTATTATAGCAGGAAAAAAAAAAATTAAGTTTCAGCTGCAAGCACTAGACACTCTTTGTCAGAGGCAATTCTAAAGTATTTTTGCTCCTGAATTTACAGCAGAATTTTCTCTTTATAATTAGATTGGAGAATATTTTTTGAGATGACTGAAGGTCAAATTGCACTGCAATGTACTTATTTATACACTGGTTATGAATAGTTCCACTGATCTCAGTAAGATATCTGGAGGAGTACCCAAGGTGAGTAATGATTAAAACCTTGGTTATTAAAAAAGAAATGGTAGAAGCAAAACAGAACAGTTTCCTAAGAGCAATCAACAGCAAATTTTTGAATGGTGAAATTGAAAATGTATTCAAAGGAATAACACAAATTAATCCTAAGAAAGACTGTGATATAAAGCAGTGTGCTGGGGAGTGGTGTACTTAATTTGAATCATAAATATATGGTTAAAGATGCAGAAAAAGTAGGAAATTGAGTGCACCATCTTTATGTAAACTCTCTACAGGATATTATGGTATGGCAATGTTTCAAATGTAATGAGGTTGCCCTCATGCTGTGTTTGAAACTATTTTAGTAAAACTTAGCATATTTTTAGTAGGCTTTAATGACTAGATAGAATGTCTGAAACATTCTAGTGAAAGTCTAACTAACTAGAAAGCAACTAAAATCTGAAATATTCTGGGTGGGTGTGTGGGGGTGTGTGTGTGTGTTTGTCTCCATACAGTTTAGAAAGCAGCCAGGGAGTCCTCTTTCATATTCTAGGAAGAAAAGATTTTCTGTTACAGAAGCAACTAAGAGAATCATCATAGCTTCTTTTTTTTCCTAGTTCTAAACTAGGACTAGGAAAGGACTGGAACATTTTATGCAGTAAGTTTCTAATTTGAAGGCTACAAACTTGGTGAAAATTTATAGTATTACTCTCCAAAAACATGCTAGTGTAAATTATATTTGTATATTCTAAATTCCACTTTGATCATCCTTTTTTTCTTCTAATTTCAAAGTCACACCTTCACACAGGTAAGTAAATCACTACTATCTTTATCCTTTAAATTGCATTAATATTTCCTTTCTAAATAGGTTCTCTTGTCCATGAATAGCTGGGACATCTTTCATCCAAGGGCCAGATGGATGAGAAGAGAGCCCATGAAGGGGTGCAATACTTTTAGGAAAAATCATTGTGATACATTTCATTTCATAGTGACAATTTACACTGTGAAAGTCACAGTGTTGTATTTCTGTAAGGGGATAAAAAGAGGGTAGATTTTTTTCCTGCTAAATTCAATCAATTTTTTCTTGACCTTTAACATGCACCAGGGGAGAAATCCCACTTCTCTCTACAACTGCCAGTATAGGTGGGGAAGAGTTCAAAGAGGAAGGAGAAAAGGAAATTGCAACGGCTCATCCAGCCAAGAGGTGAAATGAAAGTGTTGTGAGAGGGCTAGAGGCAGGACAAAGTATAACTCCTGACACTGGATGCATGTCATGGTTTAGGAATGGTTCCTCAGTTTAGTGGTCCCAATGAAACACTCCAAACCACAAGCCCTCTGCTCACTCCCCGGTATCCCCTCTCTTTCCCTGCAGGGAGATCAAGAGGAGAATTGGAGGCTCAAAAGATAAAGATCATGGGTTCAGACAAGAACAATTACTGGAAACAGCAGTGACATAAAAAACTGAAGAGTAACAGCAACAATATTAATAACAAAGTGTCTGAGAGGCCAACAATTCAGATGGAGTGCTCACCACATAGAAACCCCTGACAACACCCCACCACATGGCCATGCTTTGACACCAGGAAGGGACCCCTTCCCCTATTCCCAGAAAATTATGTGAGGTAGTATAGAATTACCTACAGGTGCTAGCCATGATCCCTTCTTGCTACTGTGAAAATTAACCCTGTCCTGTCTGGAACCAGAGCAATGGGATTTACCCTGAGGCAAATTTGTCTGCTCTTCAATGGCCTTTTCATCATGACCAGAAGCAATAATGGCATGCTTGGCACCACGTGAATTTATTCGTAGGGAATAGCTATGGCTACAGCCTAGAGAAATGACTTAAGGTATAATATGCAAAAGACACCTGATATGCATACATGTAATTAGGAATGAGGTGGTTCAACTAAAAACACGCATCTGTTTTTAACAATTCATATGATGTATGACAGTATTGGACTCGCAAATAAAAATTAAATTCTTTCAACAGTCACAAACGTGTTGTGAAAATAACTTCACATTTAGAGGTCACAAGTTGCATTTCTTTTGACTTCTGTGTCATTATTAGTCAATAGGATCATGCTTTCTGATTCTGCCAAATCTGCACTCACATTCCCTTTGTGGGCTGCTGCAGTCCCTAGGATATCTCCTAGATACATGGGTCTGCTCATCATGGGCAAGTATCTTAATAAGTTTCTAAAAAGTAAAGTAAATTTTGTCTTACTACTGGCTAACTTATTCCATCTCCTTCAGGATGCCATGAAGAGTGAAAATCTAATGCATTTTTTATAGGCCATAATTCTGTAACTTCTTGTAAGCATATGTGTACCTTTGTACACGTCCACACACAGTGCCCTATTAAACTTCAGGAACATGACAGTAGGACAGCCTTGGATTCTTGCTGGGGAATCAGACTAGGCCTTAAAATGCTGCAGTTAAAAAAAGTAATCTATGCAAAACTCACATTTTGCTCATTTACCAGAACTTCTTGCATTGTGATCACTTTGTATCATAATGCTTACCTTTTGATTGAATTTCTAGTCCTATACTTCTGTGTAACTTAATGAGTATATCCACACTAAGCTCCCTGAAACTAAGGTAAAAAATGTTTTCTTTCACATATTGGGAAGTCTAAAAAAAACCTAGAGCAACTGATTCCTTCCTAAAGCGAAACTCTTCAGTCTCGGTACAAGATACTGGAGGGCTCAGATGATTTTGGTGAGCAGGATGTACTAGCAAGGAGAGATATGAGCTGCCTGGTGCAGTGGGCACAGCAGGGCTGCTCCCTCCACACAGTGCCAGCAACAAAGACTAAACTAAATTCCTATGAAAGACCTGGGTGGGGAGTTCCTCCCGAGCTCCTATTTTCATCTGCATCTCTAGCACTTGTGCATCAGGGAAGAGTTAATTTTTGCTCACTCAGTGGCTGAGTATACCTATAGCTCAGGTTGTTTCATGGTTTCCATCTAAGACCTGCTGTTCAACTGCCTGTAACACAGGCAAATTCTAATCATCCAGGTCAGGCTTTTCTGTGATAAGGATATCTTGAGCTGGTTGATTTACCATCTCATTGTCAGTGTAGTGTGATTCAGACTCTGACCAGGCAGAAGTTATTCAGTGAAACACTTTTCCAATCCGGGTGAAAGAAAAGAGTCCTGCAACTCAGGTGCTCCAAAACCTGCAAGGTTTGAAGATGAGGTAGAGCAGGGACACTTGCCAAGGGAAAGTAAAGGTCTATGAGCAGCCAGTGCTGCTTAGGCGAAGACCCAGGTCACTGAAGCTCAGTGGCCCCAACCACGGGCTGCCTCATCAGCCTCCTCTGTGCCGATCACAAAACCAGCAGAAAATTACTCACTGTCACTGCTGAGCAGGTTTTTCATCAGCTCATCAAGCTCAAGTTATCATAGGGAATGCTCAAGCCAAAGCCAGTGCCAGCCTACAAAAAATGCCAGGAAAAGAGAGGGAGAAGGGTGTAGAACTGCAACCCTAGAGAAAGTAGATTAACTTTTGGTATGCAGTACAGGCAATTTCCTTTGATTAGGTCATCTAGGTTTGGACTAACCTGTGGGGTGATGAGGAAGAACCTAGCATATGTTAGAACAAATATGTAGGCAGACCAGTGGCAACATGAAGAATAGCTTTTTCAGGCTACACAGCTACTCATCACATTGCCACTGCTCTGTCTACGTATTTCAGGCTTCGTAGCCTGAAAACACCTTGAGAGTGAACTCTAGTTACTGCTGTCTGGAAGATGATGAGGGCAAATATTTCTGTTTAATGAGCATGCATACTCATTTGCTCATTTAGAAGAAAGAAGTCATAAAGGAAGGCAATAAGCACAAACAAAACCAGAAATTGCTGTGGTTCACCAAATGGTACTTACTTGTAGCTTCTGCAGTGACCTCATGCTTCATGAAGAGGTGCAACAAAGCCCTGGTGTGCCAGCAGGTATTAAGGACAAAGAATAAACCTCCCTTATTTTCCTTCTCTTTGGTTCATAAAGCCTTGTCTAGGATTCAGTAGGTAACTGAGATAGAGATGACTTTAAGTTATGGATTCTTCCATGTTTTAAAAGTAGGATGAGTTTGTATCACCTTTATCATTACAAACAGTCCTATTGAGGTCACCTATGATACCTCCAGAAAGCACACATCAGGTCACGGAGATTCAACATCCCAAACCACAGAGCCACTGACAGAGGATAAAAAGGAGGCAGGTTGAAGTGCTGAACACTAAGCCCACAGCACACCTGTGACATGTTGAGGGCAGCAAACAGCTGATGTGACATATCCTTTCAACTACTTGCTCAATTTGTCTCCAAAATAAGATCAGCTCAGCAAAAAACAACCCTGTTCTGTGACAAACATTTCACCTCATGTGAACTTACAAAATATTGTTAGCCTGAAGACTAAATGAGGACCATAGGCAGGACAATATATATATATATGTATCTAGGGAAGGCTGGCAAGGAAACAAATAAACAGGCTCTAATTTTCTCCTGCAATACTAAGCAGCTTTCATACTGCAGGAGACTAGAAAGGTTGAGTTACCCTGACGTCAACACAGTCATTATTGGCTTGGGTTTTTGGCTTGTGTACAAGGCCAACATTCTTACTCTTGGGGAGGTCTTACTCTAGCACAGAAGTGGGTAAGAAACTTTAATGTGTTGTCCCTCTTTGTATGCTGATCCAAGTGTCTGAACTTCAGAACATCTGGAGAGCAACCATGGTGAGCACATTTTCATGCTGTCAGGAAGGCTAATGAACAACCTCATTGTAATTAAAGGTGTCCTCAGATGCTCTAAAATGAAAAACAAACACCAGACAATGTATATAGTCCACATATATGCATTAGCTAGAGAGTAAAGTATTCCATATTTCTTCCTATCAAGCAATTTGACATTCTTCATGCCCATACAGACTACTGCGGAGACCTCTTGCTACAGACGACTCAGTGATTTGGGGAAATTATCTTGCAACAGGCCAATACATCTGAGTGCTAGAGAGCAAATTACAGGCTCTTAATGTTTTCCTAAATATTTTCATATATGCTCTGTTATTATTTATATTGCATTACAGACTATCGTGAGCCATTTGACTTTAACAAGAGGTGACTGAAATTGTACGCTGTAGTTGGGAGTGCATTCATCCAAGGCGACGTCGGCAGTAATAACAAAACATGCTGTGCTCTGCCTAGAGAACGTGTTTTCCTGAGGTCAGTGGGAGCTCAGGCTGCTGAGGACTTCACACACTTCACTCTTTAAGGGCTTACCTCAGGAGCCCTTTGGCACACCTTGAACCTGTTCAGATTACCACTGTCCTAAATTCTCCCAAGGATCTGAAACAACACGCAGCACCCTCCAGTCCTGTTGGTGCCTTATTATTAGGGACAGATTGCTGTGAAACAGAGATGACCCTTAAAGTAAGCAGTGAGTGGGAGATGAATACTTAGTGGGATAATGCACATCCCTGGCTGAGTGAGAGTTGTTAGCTGTGGCACCAGGTCCAAACCAGTACTGGACCAGATGAATTTGGTGCCTTGTTGAGCTAGGCTATGTTCAACATACAAAATGATACATTGCCATCAGTGACATTTGGCTGGTGACGCTTTAAGGAGAATCCTCTGTCTGTCTGACTGCTGCTAGCCAGAAATACACCCACCCAAATATATGAGGATATAGTTATGTGTTTAAAGAAACTGTGTAAAACACCTGTGAAGGGAGTGGGCTTCTCTTTTTATAGAGCATGTTATTAACAAAGCCTAAAATCCCAGCTGCATTTTCACCCTATTATTCAGACTGCTTTCTGTCCTAACTTCCCTGCTTACTTTTAGAAACTATTGATACTTGTTTGGAATACCAAAAAGACCTACATTTCACTAGTACTTGAAAATAATTCAAATACAGCAGAATTTTGGTAAAATTCAGAAATAATTGTTTGAAGTGATTTAACTGCTAAGATTTGGTAGCAGAAGCACTGCTGTAAATCAATAACTGTGGTTAAGCTTTTAGGTGTTTTGTTATTCTGTGGACAGTAAAAATTCATAAGGTAAGAGTACATAAACACATCATTTTTTTACAGGTGCAGATCCTTATGGTCTAAACTCTTTGATACAAGATTCTTCTTTTCTCTTTCTGAAATGGCATATGCCACTTCAAAAGGGTGAAACATATTGCACATGGGAATTTGCAAGCAGTCTCCATACAAAGAGAATTTTTGTTCTTTTTACACTTTCATGCCAAGCACCCAGAAGAGACTGACTTGCTTTATGGTATGTCAGAGAAGCACCTTGATCCAATGAGTATATTTTTCCCAACTCTGGGAATGAGATGGGAATCCAGGAAGAAAATGGGAATCTGAGGCAAAAGCTGCACATGCCATGTAAAATAGTGCCACACAGTTCAAGTGTGGCACAATATCCAAGTGCAACAATTCCCCCCCCATCCTTAATTAGTGTTGCACACAGCCCTGAATCACATCCCATTTAAGTCACTTGAAGTCACTTGTAAGACTTTTTTTACCTAACCATCCCTTCTCTTTGGCTATCTCCAGTACTTCAATACCTGGAGTGTATCTTATTCTGAACTGAAATTACATATCACTGGGTACAGCTGCAAGACTACAAATATGGTCAGTAAAAGCAGAATAAGCAAAAGTAAGTAGGCATGGCTTAAAAACCCCACGCTGTCACACAGCTAATCCTTTTTAGCAGGTCGGCAAAAATCAAAGCATCTCATAAATATGAAGCCTAGACTGGCTAAAGAAATTCTAGCAGTTTCAACGTGAGACCTGCAAGGATGCATGTTCACTTCTATCTGACCACTTTCCTGTGGAGTGGGAGAGAAAATTAGTAAATGGTAGGGTCTCCTAAGAATACTGTTCCCCCTCCCACCCCTCTGTTGGTCTGCAAATGATCCCTTTATTTGCCTCAAATTTGTAACATGTTTATATTTTATTAACATTTTTCCTCAGATTTGTTTGGCATAAAGGGGACTGATGCAAAAAAAAAGATAGGCTAGATCTCTGGGTAACTTAAATGATTGCAATTTTGTCACCTGTAATGGAATTACTCTGAATTACAGCAGCTGGCCAACTGACGGTGAAATCGGGTAGACCTGCCCCTCGGAAAATAATCTCTCATACCTCCCACTCACCAGGGCAAAGGTATTTGCCTGGCAAATGTTACAGCTCTGTAAGATCTTAATTTCGGAGCAACTTTCTGCCCCTCCATGTACACCCCAGGAGAGGAGCGGGATGAGAGGGCTTTGCCTTGGGCTCCAGAAGGGCTGCGGAGATGGTTTTTGTGCCACCTCCAGCTGGAAGGACGCGAGCGTCCCGGGACGGAGTTGAATCCCCCGAAGGCTCAGCTCGAGCCCCGACATCCCCGCAAGAACCGGCTTCTCGGCAGAGGGTCAGCGCCCACCCTGCCCGTGGCGGCCGGGACTCCTCGCCCGGCTCCTCCGGGGCAGGGCAGGGGCGGAGGGTCCGCGGAGCTC
>WEIU01019892.1:116792-233013 GCA_013389925.1 Aegithalos caudatus | reverse complement strand
TGGAATACAGTCACAGTCTCTAATGAAAAACAAATAGGTATTTAAAATTAGCACTGTATGCCTAGGTGCCTGAACTTAGGCAGTCAGGTCTGTGATGTCTTTCTGTTGACTATGCAATTAATTTTGCTTTCTGTTGGAAGGAAGGGGACAGTGGATACTTAATATACAAGTGTGGGTCAGGTAACTGGCCACTAGTTGTTTTACAATTGCTATTTTGAGTGACCATGTATGGTGAGTACATTTCTAGTTTCACCTCAGTACTTACACATTATGGTGACACAAATATCAAGACCAGAGAAACTAATAAGCAGCCTCACAGTGCCTTGGCTGAGCTTCTGGTACTCTATGGGCTAGTTTAAGTATCTTTACTTCACAGTGCAATCACATCTTAAATCTAGATTAATTGTTTGCTTCACTGCAGTTGCTGTCTCGTGTTGAAGCCACTGGCCATGTGAGCTTCCAAGTGGCACTGTTTTACTGCCTGAACTAAAGGTACACATAGTAATCCCTCATCTGAGTCACATTTTGCTATTGCAAAATATCCAAACAAATAACCTTTGTTTGGGTCTCCATCTAGAAAGACGCTGAGTCTGTGGTGGATACATTTGGAGTCATTAAAAATTGTGGAATAGAAAGAATGATTTTCTCTTCCAGGTCTGAAAGATTTCCTTTCTTTCTGGGAAACACTGGGTACAACATCCAGGGGGTTGATCAAAAGGCATCAAAGCTGTGATAAATTCCTGTGCTTGATTAACTGTAATTTCATATTCAGTACCTGAAGATATGCCTAGGAAATGAGATTTCAGGTTGGTGATTAAACTTAACTTATGCAAGTGTGCTGTAGAGAGCAGAGGTGGTCAAAGGAAGTGAGTGGGTTTTTGCTCTTAATTTGAATTCTTTACATAAGTAATTTGCCATCCTATATCACAGGAGATTCATGATAGCTTCCTTTAGGGCAACGAGCTCAATAAACGTACAAGATTTCCACACCTACCTGGGTGTGGAAAGAAACAAATCTAGAAGAGGCTTATTAACATGGTTTTTGAAGGGAGATAGATCATTAGATGTGTTTGTGAATTTTCTAGTATATCTTTCCATCTCTTAGGAAGCAGATGAGAATTGAAGTTGGCTTTGCATGGGCCACCAAGAAGCCATTCATGGAGGATCCCTGCTGAGAGCCTAAAGACCTGTGTGAACATTTGATGTAGATATTTCTTCCTGTTCCCATAGCCTTTCTTTTTAATATATTTTTGTATTTTCTATACTGTTACATAATGTAGTATTCCTAACTGCTGTTTTTTACTCCAGGAGATTCTTGCAAAATAGAGAGAAAAGATATTGTGCAGTCATCTAACCACTTCTACATACTTAGTTTAAAAACAATGGTCTTCAATACAGTTGAAATAAAAGAAAAAATTTGATATATATTCTGCAGTTGATGACTACTTATGAGTTTTTAGGCATTTATAATATTCAACCATATATATTTAAATATGTGAGATTTTGTTGTGAAAGGCCTCAAAAATTCAGTTTCTGTTCTTCATAGTGTGATCTGGGCATATAAATCTGCTGTTGTTATTTTGTTAATTGTTGACGGTAGAAATAAGGATCTTGGTAATATTTTAGAGGTTCTTTTGTTTCTTCTTTTTTTTTTTTTTTTTCCACCTACCCTGGGCTCTCAAAATTTTGGTTCATTCAGAAAAGGGAGAAATTAGCAGAATCTGTAGTGTCTTATAGTTACAAAAATAAATGAAAGAAAAAGCTGTGTGTAGTTGAGTCAGCATCTTCCAAGCCTCATAAAAGGGATCATCTAATCTTGTGGTTTGCTGCTAGTGAGACTTAAGTGTTTTAAAACAGAAAAAAAAAAATCTCACTTATTTTTTTTTCCTTCCTGATACAGGCTGTTACTTTTTTAAAAAAACTAAATCTCTAATTTTGTGAAACTAAAAATGTCTCAAACTGCTCAGCTCCTCCAACCCTTAACAGTATGATTACTTCTTATTTTTAGGAGACTGTAAGACTGTCTTTAGGACATGAGCTTTCCCTCCTGCAGCCGATAGCTGTATGTATGACATCTGTATTGTTTCCCTTATCTCCCTTCCTGTTCTAGTGGCTTGTGACCTTTCCACACTGTCCTTTTTTGACTCCTTTTTTCACTTCAAGCCTTGGAACCACAGTGGAAGTGGAATAGTTGGTGTCTGTCTTCTCTTTGAGTGGCAGAACACTTTGTGACCCAGAGATAGTGCCCTAATTATGAAAGAAAAGGATGCAGAGCAAGCAGATCTGTAAGCAGTTCCCTTTCTGTAAGCAGCTTCCCCTCTTGGCATGAGAGTTAAAGGGCAGACATTGGACAGAGCTAACTTTGCTCTAACTTACTTTGTTCAGAAAGTTCAGAACTGAGTTGTTCATGATTCTTAGCACTACTCCCTTGGTACCAGGTTGGAGAAGAATAATGAGATGAGATTATGTACCATGCCTCTTGTCTGATTACAGTTTCTTTAATTCTCAAATTAATGCTCCTAAACTGTGGATATTACATATGCTCTTTGTCATGTAGGCAGAGAAGCTGGAAACAAAATTTAAAGGGAGAAGCAGTGCTGGAAATGTAAAGGCCATTTGTTTATCTTAGCATAAGCTCTGAAAACACAAGTTGTGTGTCCTGTGATAAAATTATCTTAGTGATTTGAACAAGTTTTAAATACATTCTCACAAAACCCAGGTAGCAGCACTACATCTGGCACAGTCTCCCACTTCTAATACTTGCTGAAGGCAGCCCACTGGATAACCAGAACTGCCTCCTGCTTCAGACAAATAGCAACTATTTAGAAGCACTCAGTGAAGAACATTTCAACTGAATAGAAACTGATGGTAGCTGGTAAGGAATAAAAGCAGTTATAATTTTCTTCAAGGTTAATTATGCATGAATTCATTGCTTGTGTTCTTAGTTGAGAGCCTACCTATAAACCATTGAAAATGTTGAAACAATTCATAATGAGTGAGCCTAATTTTATGTCCCATGTTATTAATATGATAAATATAATTTATCTTAAAAAAAAAGTAAACTTTTTCATTCAGTTTGTAAGATCCATGGCCTTTATTTTTACACATCAAAGTTTAAATATTTTTCAAATTGTTAGTGAAGGTTGGTTTGAAGTTAAACTCAGTGTTACAAATCAGGAGCTAGCATATAGTTATCTACTGTGCCTCCATTCCATTTCACCAAAAGTTGATTTAACCTTAAATAGGAGGCACTTGCCAAGTAACTGCAGGGGCAGGCCAGCTGTGTGTACCTGCTATTGATCTGATAACCAGAGCTTCCTGAAGCATTTTGGACAACTGTGTTATTTGTTATGTGTGCAAGAATCATTCCTCACTTTTGAAACGTGTGACACAGAAGGTCACTTCTTACAAAACAGTCTGCCAGCTCTCAAATGTGTTTTATAGACTCTGTTTTTTTTGAATGTTAATGCTGTGATTCACAGATGCCTTTCCTTCTCCCTCCTCACCTAGTAGTGATCAGTGATGAACACCAGCATTTAGCTGCAGTCTTGCACTCCAGTTTTGTAAAAGCTAGGCCTCTAGAAGTGCTTCTAGTTCTCTTCTTCCTGTCCTCTACTCCCAATAAACCTGGAAACATACTAGTAGGATGAAAGATTTATGGAAATAGTGCTTGAGGTGCTCCCTACAGATGAGCCTAGTAATTAATTTTATCTTCAAAAGCAAGAGTGGCCAATGTATTTGGGTCCCTCTCTACACTGCAGTGTGCCACGCATGTACTGAACATGCTGTGCTGAAGCAAAGCTGTGGAAGAAAAGAGGGGTCTCTGGCTGCATGTTAGGGTTGGAAGGTGCATTCCCACTGATATGTACTTTCCAGACTGATTACTAAAGGCTAAAAGCCTCCTGCTTCTGGTGGCCTGATGCTGTGGTAGAAACAGTGTGGAGACCCCTGAAACTGTCTAAATACTGAACTTCTTGCAGGTTCTTAAAAACCTCTGGCTGGTGTCCTGGAATGGCCCTGAAGTGGAGCACTGAGGGATAGAGCTGGGTTCTGCTGGTCTGTCTTTCCTGCTAGTGCTTTTGAAATATTAATGGAAAGAATTACCATGAAAGTGAGGCTGATGGAAACTAGGCACTGCCATAGCTAATGCTCTTGTAAGCTAATCTAGAATAGTTTGGGTTGGAAAAGATCTTAAAGATCATCTAGTTCCAGTCCCCATCATGGGCAGAGATACCACCCACTTGGTCAGCTTACTCAGGGGCTCATCCAACTTGTTCTTGAATGCTTCCAGGGATGGAGCACCCACAGACTCTCTGGGCAACAAGCTCCAAAGCTCTCCTGTGAGTCTGTGGAAGAAAGCTAACCTACTGTGTTACTGTATGTGGCTCCCATTGGGTGGATGTACACAAAGGAGTTCACAGCTGCTGCTTGTTGGTTTGGCTTCCTAAACATGGGAAGAAGGGAAATGACTGACAGCCAGGAGGCAGAAATACATATAACGTGTTTGGGGTTAAAGTGATAATATGGAAAAGGAAGAATGCTTCTGAAAGAGTAGAACATTTCATTATATGTATGGTTGGATACAAAATTTATTACAAAGAGGGTCTGTAATGAGTAACAATAAACTTTTTGTCATCTCTAAAATGTAAATTCCCTTAATTAAGATGTTTACTAAGTTTATGGTGTTTCCTTACTTAAAAAAATGGTATGGTGTACTGCACTGATTGACTTGGTGTGTATGTAGTTAACCCTTCTGCAAAAAAATCCTATGGGGAATTTTGATTTAAAAAAAAGAGCTGCTAAAGAGCTAAGGCTATAGCAAATTATCTAATGTAGAAGTTAAAAAATCTAGCTCAGCTTAAAACAGGAATAAAGAATGAAGAGAAACAGGAAGATTTTCTTGTCTTTGAGGCAGTGGGCAGACTCTGACTTAACCATTTGTTGCTGAGAGCTGGCAGGAATCCTGACGAGTGGTAGAATTTTAGAGTGCTTATTGAGATACATTCAGGAGGGCAATCTTAGCTATGCTCCAAGCAGCCTCTTGCTTACTCTGCCCCAGTGGTGTGGGGGAGAGAACTGCGGGAGTAAAAGTGAGAAAAAATTGTGGGTTAAGACAAGGACAGTTTAGTGGGTAAAACAAATGTGTGTGCCACCAAAGCAAAACAAGGAATCCATTCCTCACTTCTCATTGGTAGGCAGTTGTTCAGCCATCTCCAGGGAAGCTGGGCCCCATCATGTGTAATGTTGACTTCAAAGTGCCACCACTCTGAACACCACTCTGATCCCCCACTTCCTATTCCCCCAGCTTTATCTGCTAAGCATGGCATCATATGGTATGGGGTGTACCTCTGAGATCAAGTCCAACCTTTGAAGACCACCGTGTCAATTAGACCATGGCACTCAGTGCCATGTCCAGTCTTTCCTAAAACTACTCTGTGGACAGCCTGTTCCACTGTCTAATCACCCTTTCTGTGAAGAGATTATTCCCTAATGTCCAACCTAAATGTCCCCTGCTGCAGCTTAAGTCTCTGTCCTCTTGTCCTGTTGCTGGTTACTCAGGAGAAGAAGCTGAGCCCCACCTGGCTACAATCTCCTTTCAGGTGATTGTGGAGGGTGAGGGGGTCCCTGCTGAGCCTTCTGTTCTCCAGGCCGAACAACCCCAGCTCCCTCAGCCTCTCTCACGGGACATCATGTTGACCATCCCCCCCAGGTCCTTTTCTGCTGGGCCACTTTCCAGCCACTCTATCCGCAGCCTCTACTCCTCCCTAGAATAGTTAAGTGCAGGACCTGGCCCTTGGTCCTATTGAACCTCATGCCATTGGTCCCAACCCATTGATCCAGCACTTCCAGGTCCCTCCAGCAGATCGACCCATCTTGGTGTTGTCTGTGAACTTGCTGGTGGTAGATTCAATCTCCTCATCCAGATAATCCAAAAAGGTATTAAACAGGACCAGGCCCAAAACTGATCCCTGGGGAATGCTATTAATGGCCAGATGCCAGCTGGATGCAGCACTATTCACCACCATTCCCTGGGCCCAGTCATCCAGCAAACCCAGCAAAAAGTGCTCCTGTCCAAGACATGGGCTGCCAGCTTTTCCAGGAGTATGCCGTGGAAGGTGGTGTCAAAGGCTTTGTGGAAGCCCAGGTAGGCTACATTGTCTTTCAGCACATAGGGATGGCCTGCTTGTGCATCTTCAAGATTTCTTTCTTAAGGTACATATTGGTTTAAGTGTGTATTGTCTATTTATTAAAGTTAAAATATGTATTGAAGTATATGAGAAGCAGGAAATTTTCTAATACTGTGCAAGTGCTTCTCAGCAATAGCTAAAATATTCCTGTGTTATCTATGCAGTGTCCCAAATCAGCAGCACAAATCCCAAAACACAGCCCTGTATTGGGTACTGTGAAGAAGATTGACTCTGCCCCAGCCAAACCAGCACACCAAGCTAATCTGCCAGCTCCTTATTGAGCAATATAAGACATCCAGTAAGTGTGGAGTGACCTCCTGGCCCTGCATTGCCAGTCAAACTGTGCTAAAGTACACCTGGCCATGCATTCCTGCCTGAGCTAAAGACCTGCTTCTCAGTTTGAAGAGCAAACTTTGGGAAAGACTGTGGGCTTTGAAGGTCTCCTTTGAGTGACTCTGAAGTTAAGGACCTGGCAACACCCTCTGCTTGGAAATTGTGTAGGGAAGTAGGCTTGTCTGCAGTGCCTTTACCTCTATGGAAAGGAATTGTAAATTAAGGGGGAAAAGTATCAATTTTCAGGTACAAAGAAAAAACAGCTGCTTTTAGAATTCACCCTGTGGAAAGTGAATTGTTTTCTGTAGAAGGAACTTTTCTTAGAGGAGATGAATTGGTGTTTCAGCAGGTATTCAAGCTGAGAAGCTTCTCCCACAGGCCAGAAGCGGGTGTCTTGCCTAGGTCAGGCTGTCGTACAGCCCTGTCCTGTGACTGGCCTCTTTGACACTCACTGCTGAGCAATATTTGACCATCAAGCTCTGCTGCTGCAGATAAGTGTTCAGTGATACTGCTTCCTGCAGAGCTCTTCCAAAGTAAATCCAAAGTTTCCCCCCCCCCCCCCCTTATGATTTCCTTCCAATCATATTTTCCTTAAGGAAAGCTGCCAAACGATCACTTCTTTCTAAACAGCAGTCTCAACTTTTCTTTTAGACACATCGTTTCAGAAGAATTTTACATTAATGCTTTTTAATTACTTGGACTTAAATTTCTAGTTTCATTCTTGTATTCCTGCTCTCACTTTAGTAGAGGCATATAGGAACTTCATAAATTTAACTTAATTAGCTTAATTTAGCACCCTGCCACATTTTCAATAGACGTGGTGTTGATGCTAGATTTCAGGTGGAGTTCTGGTGGAGCATTTGCTCATAGACAGGATGGTAATGTCCCATCAATCTGTCTTGTCCTCATTTTTTTTTCCAGATATCAGTGTTTAGATAAAACTTTTCCCTTCACAGCTGTGAGATTTCAGAGAGAAAGAGTTAAAAACTTGTGTCATTTTTTCAGTTTGTGTTGAAGATGCACCTTGGTACACTTGCTGGTCTAGCAGGTCTAAGATTAGTTCTGTTCATCTTTTACAAGGCACTACCCTTCCAGGCAGCTGAAAATACATGAAGTGCTTGAATCTTCTAGGGTTATCTCCTTTTCAAGAAATAAACAAGGTATACCAAGAGAACTAAATAAAATGAATGTTTTGAAAAAAGTAAATCCAGCTAACTAAATGTAAAAGTTATTCAGGATTGTAGAGATATCAGTAGGATCTTCAGCTACAGATAGTTTTGTTTTTTAAATGTGGGTCTAGCCAAAGTTTTTGTTGTCAAAAACATGCTATGTAGTGTGGTTAGGAGGTTTTCTCTGTGTCTCTGTGTAATGCTTTGTATCGCTAGACATGATATGATGAAGTTTAAGACTTTGGATAGAAAGCATATTTGTGTTTTTATGAAACGTGATAGCTTTGGACTGAAAGCATACTGGTGTTTCTATGGGAACATCTATTTTGAAATTAAAATCCTTGTGAGTTAAGAAGCTCAGCCTTAATTTCATTATTAGAATGCTAAGTTCTGATTTATTCTTGGCAGTAAGAAAAATAATTTTGCATTTATGTAGCTGAACAAATTTCAGGTATTCTGCTGTCCCAGAAAAGCTGAAACCAGTGGACTAAATCTTATAGATAGTAGGAATCTTCTCTGATATTTCTTCTCCTTTATATAAGCATTGTGTAGCTGAAGGCATTGCTGATTATAGAAACCCTAAATACGCCTTTAGTCCAAAGGCACTGAGTTTATAAGTCTCTATATAAAAAGACAATTGCAGTTAGAAATATACAGACTAAAGAAATGTATAAGGCTGCAAATGAAGAGAGACTAATGTAATGGGCTGCTGGCAGCAGGTTAAGCTAGATTCATTGGGCAGCAGTATGTTTTGCAAGGTCCATTGAGTTGGTAGTAGATGGCATATTCAAGCTCTTGGTACCTTATGCTGTTGTCCCAGAACCTATGAGCTGTTCTGGAAAGTACAAGTGTAGGGAGAGATAAAAGTGTCAAGAATTTAAGTAACATTGTAACTTCAGTGAGATTCTTTCTACACTCTTGGTAATAATATGTAAAGATGGGAGAGAGGAGCTACAGGTAGGGTTTTTAGTTTAGAGAAATATGCCAGAGGCAAAGAGTCTGAGTGAAAAAAAACATTCGTTTCTCTGGCCTAACAAGAAGGAGGTTAAGTCATAGGGGAATACCTTTCAGGAGGAGTGTAGAGTTTTCCTGGGGTTTGGGGAATCTGGTGTTTTTTATGTTGGTGTTTGAGGGAGGGATGTTTGTTTTTTGAACAGATTACTGTGTGAAGCTAGACATCTATCAAAACTCAGAATCTGAAAGCTGAACTCCAACAAGCTAATTGGTGGGAAACTAACTTTCTTTTCTTTAGATACTTTATAGAATACAAATTCCTCCTAAGTCACAAGACAAGAACTGAGTCAAATTCCAATCTTTATTATGCAGGAAGTAAAATCTGAATGAGGATTACACTTGATATCTGATCATGCCTCTGATCATGTCTCTGATCATGCTCTGTAAATGTTTTTTTCTTTTATGATTTTTTTTCTTTCCTCTTTTATTATCTCCCATGTAAACTTGATCTCCTTTCATTGAGTGTGTCTAACAGGTCTGTTACTGGGAACCAGAAATACAAGCCTTCACTACCAGTTATGGAATGAAAATGGACAAACTACTCTTCAGGGCTGGATTAAAAAAGTTTCTGGGAATATTTAAGCTAATTCATGATTGAATAATACAGGATTTGACAAGATGACTGAGAGATGTTTATTATATTTGAGCTGTGGGTGAGAAGGCTTCACCTGTGATAATCAGCTTTTTTGGATACCTCTGGGACTCAGAATGCTCTGCAGAATGTAACTGATTGGCACCTATGTAAGCTGCTAGGCATCTGCTTTTAGTTTAGCTGCCTTTAGAAATTAAACTTTTACTTAAAAGCAGATTTCTCCATAAACTGCCACACTGTTAACTGTCAAAAAATGCAGGAAATTTTTACCCATGTTTCAGTTGTTGGTTCTTTGAAGGTGTGCTGTGAATTAAGGCTGCATGGCTTTTGAGGCATTTCTTCCACACATCAGAAGAATATGGTGACTAGCTTTGTGTGGGTCTGATTTTTCTGAGTCTGTAAGGTTTTCAGCCTGTCAGACTGCTGATTTTCCTTTCCTTGGGAAAAATCTGTTTCTGAAGGACTGTTCCTGTAAATAGCCTTTTTGTTTTCATAATATTTCTGGGCTCTCATGGCTATTTCTCTTCTAGGTGTTGTTTTTGTATTTTAACCAATGAAGAGAAGTGTTGTCTGACCAATTATATCATTTTTCAGTGCAGCATGTTATAAAATGGCTGCACAAAACTGTAAATAAAACCTTCTCATGTTTCTCCTAACTGGAGTCAAGCTTTTCATTTTCATATCCAACAGCGACAAGCTTTTTAGTTTGGAGCTTCTACCAGGACATGCCTAGATTGATAATCTTTCTGGAGAATATGAAATAAAAGTAATCGGCAGCAAAAAATCCCCATTGTTTTCTGTTTTGTGATTCTTATTAAACAGGGGTTTGTGTGTGCTTCTTTGCAAAGAAAAGCATATTGCAACAACCCATCTTCTTCAGTTAATGCTCAGATGATCCTGTAGATCATTAACCACATCTTGCAGAGTTTGCCATGTGATGTGCAGCACAGCACGCTGACATTCTTGCATAACTTCTCAGTGTGCTATTTGTCCTAACAATGAAAGGCCCATTTAAGTGAACTTCTTTGGAAGAATTGTTTTATGTGAATTGTGCCAGAGTATCACTTTTGGAATGTTAATTGAATTGATGGTCTAAATAAAAATTAAAGAGTCAGTTAAAGCAGCGTGACCTATTGGTATACTTCAAGTTTGACAAGGGAAAGATGTTCTTAGAAAGGTCAGGGGCATAAAGGGGATTTTTCTCCCAACAAATCAGGGCTTTCTTGAGTGGATTGGCCTATAATCATTCTGGGGGTATATAGCAAAAAAGAAAAAACAGGAAGCACAGCGAAAATAGAATTATGAGCACTCTTTACTGGTGAAAACGATAAAGAGAAGCACATTATTAGTAGTTTGTGCTGTCATTTATTTTAGCCTTCTAAAATGAGATGGGATCTTGCTACTGTGTACAAATCCTGAGGGCAGGTGTCAAGATGGTGGGGCCAGACTGTTCAGTAGTGCCCAGTGATGGGACAAGGGACAGAAGGCACAAATCAAAACACAGGAAGTGTAATCTAAATATTAGGAACAACTTTGATACTTTGAGTGTGATAGAGCACTGGAACGGGCTGTCCAGGGAGGTTTTGGATCCTCCTTATCTGGAAATGTTCAAAAACTGCCTGGAATTATCTTGTGCAACCTGCTCTAAGCAAGCTTGCTTCAGCAGGGGGGTTGGACTAGATGATTTCCAGAGGTCCTTTCCAACCCCAACCATCGTGGGATTTGTGTAACTTTCCTTTTGAAAATGCTCTAAACAAGCAATAAGCTTGAATGTGTAAAGAAAAATAGACAGCATTACTTTTAGCAAAGTTATTAATCCTTTGTAAGGGAAGACTTATGTTTCAAGAAAGTAGGTGAAATGGGTAGAATTTTAGTTCAAAATCTTCTATTTTGTATTTGTTAGTCCTTGCTGAAACATGTCCTTCAAATCTTACTTATGGCATATTAATTAGCTTTAGTTTAGTTCTTAAACTTTAAGGGGAGAGAAAGGAAGTAGGCTAAAAGAAATCTGCATAAAGCTTTTTTTCATTAAATATATCACCATTCTTATGTATAAAGTGTAGTGGAATTTCCATTTCCAGTAAACAATCACCCTGATTTTCTTTATTTCAGATACCTTCTAGTGATTCTTTTTGTTTATAATTATTCTGAATTAATTTGTTTCCCAGACACACTGATCATGGTGGGTTTTTTTTTTCAATTTGTTTAACAACACAGTTTGTGCTTTTGGTACCCTTAGATAAAGCAGAGGAAGAGTGAGCTGCATTTATTAATGCACACGGCAGGTGCTGGTGTAGACCAGCCTTCTAGGAGGTAGATGTCTTCTCTTGGCAGAATCTTAACAGCTGGTTTAGATGCCCAAAAGGCATCTAAAAGCTATTGGCTTTGTTATGTAAAGAAATGGAATTCTTTACCTTGCATATTATGAGACAGAATCCCTAGTAAAAGGCCTTGATGCTTAGTAATGCTATTAATTTCATCCAGCTTTTCCTGAAGCCTGTTATAGATTTTCCTCTTATTTCATGGAGAATATATTAATATCTGTTAAGTGTTCCTGCATAAGTTTGCTTCCAAAGAGAGAAGATAAGATTTATACTCTTTCAAAAATGTGTTTAGGAATTAGCCCTTTCTCACAGCCCTTCACTTACTTCTCTCTGTGTATTTTTCCTAGATTTTTATTTCTATCATAATTTAAATTCCCTAGTAACAGAGTTTACGTGTATTTTTTGATGTGTTTTATCCCAGACACTGTTGGATCACTGATGGTAGTCTTCTAAAAAAAAAAAAAANAAAAAAAAAAACAAAAAAAACCCCAAAACAAAACAAAAAAAAAAACAAAAAAAAAAACCCAAAAAACCCCTCTATTTAATATTTTTATTTATGTGGAAGGGCACAGCTTAATCTCTCTGGATAAAAGTCTTACTGTGGAACCGTAGCTCATAAATTTAGGATTATAGTGCCAAGGCATTTCCTGTTTTATCAAAACTTTCTCTGCTTACAGTTAGATAACTAGTTGGATTTTCTTGAGTAATTTTATCCAGTTGTCCAGGCAAAAATCAGATCTATTAAATTGAATTTTTAATATTGGATAGAATTCTATTCTAATCCTGCAGATTGTATAAAATTTCTGAATGTGAATTCAGCAGGGACTAGATTATGGTGACATAATGTAACACCACTTCCAGATCAGGAAAGAATGTTACATTCCTCCTGTATAACAGCACACTGCAGTCTGGAGATCTGCCTTTTATTAAAATGTCATGCAGTTAAATGTATTAGAAAGCATCTTCTGCTTCACTGCTTACAGTTCATAAGGCTTTCTCATCTGTGGCAGTCAGCTCAAATACATTGTTGGCTTCTCTGAATCTGGGACTTGCCTCCATTGGGATATTATGATCTTTTTTTATGGGAAGAGATTTGCTGCACTTGGAGCTAATGTCCAGAGTATATTTGCCTTTCTGAACGCCAGCCTCCAGGGGAGGAGAAGCAGCTCATGCAGTACATTTCCTTTACCTTTATAAAAGCAGCAGTATAAATACCTAAATGCTGTCAGGCTTGGCTCTTAGCTTTAGATCTAAACTTGTGAATAACCTCTGTGATAAGGACTCTGTGTGTGTGCATACATTGGTAGGAAGAAGGAATCGTGCAACACGATGGTGCTTTTACATGTTTCTCTGTTTTAAATCAGAGTGAAAAGAAAATGTTTCAAAGACTGAAGTTGTGTTAATTGTTCCTATTTATTTTAAGTGTTTTAAAATAACCTCAATTTTCTAAGACCAGACCTGAGGGTGCTTAAGTAATTAATAGAAAATGATTGTGCATTGTGCAAGTTCTAGTCTTTCTAGTCATTGATTTTGTGTGGGCACATTTGTTAGTGGAAGTGTGGTATTTCCAGTACGATAATTAAAGCTGAATGGAGGACAGGGCTCAGTTTGATCCTGATTTCTTGCTTTGCTTAAGTGAGAAGTAAATGATTGCTTCTGGTTCGTGTGGGTTGTTTTCTCACACTTGAGCAGCTGTTTTGCTGAAGGAGATTTAGAAGACTAGAGTAATTAATGTTTGTAGAGTGGGGATGTTTGCAGGGTCTTGGCAATTTCAGAATCCTTCAGAACTCAAAGTATTTGCTCATTAAGTAAAAATTGAATAGATTTAAGGGAAGAGATGATTTCTTTCACAAATTTAAGTCTTCTGTTATGAGATGAATATCCTTGAGTTAACAATTCAGAATAAACTGTGTTTAGAAGTGGAGTAAGCATGTCTCAACCATGTTTTACTTTGAGTCCACTTTCTTGAGTGTTTTTGATGTTTTCTCTTTGGAGAGCTGTATTAAAGAATTTTCCTTTGTTCATTGTTCATCTAAGCCATGTGGTTGTTATTTTCTTCTTCCATATGTAGCTCTTTCTACTTTAAAACATGCAAGTAAAGCCCTTTGGATATTAAGATCACTACTCTCTTATGTTTGTTCTATTTTGCTTTGGCTAAGACATACATATCTAATTTTAATAACTTAAATAGAAACTGCTAAAATAGGACACAGTTCATGCCTTGAATGTTGATTCATATCTAAGTAATGAGTATAAACAAAATAAACGTCATCTTGTTTTTTAGCAGAGCTAGACATCTGTTGCATTCTGAAACTTCAACATATGCAAATATCTTCTATAGTGCAACTTTGTGAATGTATAATACTGGGTGAAGGTGAAGCACAAATGAATTTTTATAGCTGCTGAGCTGTAATTGTTTGTATGGTTGGTGATTGTTTTTTTCTGGGGAGGGGTAGGGGGTGTTGTGGTGGAGGATTTTGTTTGGATTTGTTGGTTTAATTATTTAGTTTCTCTCCCTCTCAGACTTTCATTCTATGGGGAGTTTTGTCTTGAAGAAAACCCAAATGTTGGCATTTTTCTGGCAGGTCAGGAAATCCTGTATTCGGACAGCTCCTGGAGTTGTAGAAATTGGACTCCCTAGTGCTTTGTGACTTGTCTACTTATGTCCTTGTTAATCCTCTGGGATGGAGAGCTTTATTTTTATCCCCAGGTAACCACAGGTGTAGTCCAGTTCTTACAAAGCTCCTGACTTCAAGGGAAATAGGATAAAGCCACCTACAAGAAATAAATTCCAATCTTGAACGTGGTAATGAGGAACTCTGACTTCATCACTCTCAAAACTTGGCAGCCTGACTCATATGTGGGCAGGAGAATTTTCCTGAAACCTTTAGGGACCTTTACTGTTTGTTCTTTGATAGTCATTACATATCTTGGTATATGTGCACAAATAGAAATGTCAATTCCTAGCAAAATTGTTTCCCCCGATGTCCTTTAAAGGGTCACAACTTTACAGCCTTGTCTGCAAACAGAAAGAAATGTTGTTCCCTTTTCAAAAGGGATCTTTGTCTACTCTTGTGATCGCGAGGATGTTCCTGCTGAGGTAACTCAAGAGCATAAGGGTCACCCTCTGAACCTTCATCTACTGCAGCTGAATCCTCAAAGCTCATTTCTTTCTAATACTGATTTCTGTGCTGTGTCATGGGTGTCACACTTTCTCTTTTCTTTCCTCTTCTAGCTATCTCCCTAGGGTACAGTTCCTGTCCCTCTCTGTACACTCAAGTCCAGACTCCTGTAAAGCTGAAAGAGAATCTGAAAGACAAAACCTAGCTGATACCTTGTGTTTCTTTTAATGTCTTTCTACTGTTCAGATTACAGCACTGCACAAATCACAGTGAAAATCCTTGCAAGCTACCTGGTTTTTAGACTGAACACTTCCTGGACAATTCTGCAATCTTGTGCAAATTTAGTGCAATAGTAGCATGCCTCTGTAGCCCACCTTTATGTACTTTTCCCCACTACATATTTACCTTAGGAAATGAGTTATGCTGCCATTCAGACTGTGATATCAAAGCAGAAACAGTATATTTTTCAGTACTTTATTGAAGGCCTTTTTAGTTCTTTAATATTCCTTGTGTTTTATTCCCTCCAGACTGAAAGTAACAGCCAGTTTTGCATTCTTGTACGTGCTCAACACTGAGAGATTTAAAACTTCTTCTGACAGAAGTTTTTTTGAAAGTGTGTTTGTGTGTTTGTGCCACTTCAGAAGTTGTTGTGAAAGCCTTTGAAGAGCTGGTAGGTAAGGAGCATTCAAATCTGGCTTCTGCTCTCATAAACATCCACAGCAACTTCATGGGCTACTTTGGATGCCACCCTCAGGGGCAGGCAGAGAGCTCCAAGAGCAGCATTGAGGTGCTGCTGTTAGTGAATCCCACAGCTGGTAAGGGATTGGGATGCTTGGATGGGCTGTGGTCCCATCCAGAGAAAGCATTTACAGGGGCTGCTGCCTTCCAGCTGAGAGGCTGAAGTGCAGTAGGAAGCCTGAAGTTCAAGTCTTAGTAAACTTTAAATCTAGCCTTGCTCATTTGTCAGGCTGACCTCTTGCAAAGTCTGCTTTTCCCTTCTTTCTTTGTTAGGTCCATTATGAACTTTATGGTACTGAGGTCCATTTGGCTCAAAAACTCTGTGATTTGTTTGAGACAACCATCACAGGACTTTGAAACCGCTTGTTGGTTGTGCTGCCTCTGAGTGGCTGAAGTCTCCAACAGAATTTCATATATTTGATGGAAGACTTTTGGAAAGCTAATGGTGTTACAGATAGGGATACAGCTGTAGGGTTGTTGAGCTGCTCTAAACACGGCAAAATGTAAAGATTAAAAGAAAATGAAAATTAGTTTTTGGTGCCTGGCTTTCAGAATTTTCGCTGATGTTGTGCCTTTGTGGTTGATTTGGTGGTTCTTGGAATTCCTTTGACTGCAAATTATTTGATAGTTAACTCTTCTCTGTTACCTTTATTTTTTTGAAAAAGCAGAATTGTTTAATTGTTGGATTCAGGGCTTACCATTTAATTTAACTAATTGTATAAAAAATATGGTTGGAGTGGGACCAGATGGGTCCAGAGGAAAAAAATAACTGGCTATAAGAAGGGGATGGCTGTTCTCATGCAGTAAGTTTTTCATCCTAGTGTCTGATACTATTTTGCTTGACACCTTGAAGTTAGTTTAAATACTTTGTGTAGGTGTGGATGGGATTTTTTTTGCATATTTAGAGTTTTTCCAGCCCTTAAACAGAAGTGGTCTGTGCAAGGAAATTCCTGCAAAAATATATTGTGCAGTTTTTTCTGTATGTTGATTGTGCTTGAGGGTGAGCAAAGGAGGCTATCCATAATTCCTTTGACAAAATTTATCCCTGATGCAAGGCAAATTCTTCTGTTTCTTTCCCCCTTTCAACAATATATTAGTTGTAGAAGTAGTCAGTTGGCAGTTGCCATGTAAAAGTGTCATAGTTTATATTATGCTGTGCAAGACTAGATGAGCATACAAATGCCATAAAACAAGTAATAGTATTGTTCTAGTGTTTGGTTGCTGTAGCAAACTATTCTGGGGGCTGCATTTTGTGGCTTAGGCATCTGAAGTGGGAGAACAGGGGAGATACGTGTTCCATTGTGGTTTCCACACCAGAGTATAATCAGGGTTTGGGCAAGAACAAAATCGGTCATGGTGCAAACTTTTATTGAAAAATTAGACATTTAAAGACTCAGTTGCAGTGCAACTGAAAATACAACTTTAATATGAGATTGGAGGAAAAACGGACTGGCCTCCTCCCTTCCCTGTACCACAATCTCCCTTGACCTTACTCAACATACCTAAACAAGGGTATATCTCTTCTTTATTTTTTAAAACCTCTTTTTTTCCTACCTTCCAGATCATGAGTTAAAGAATTTCTTTTGCTGAGGGAAAGCAAATCAGAGGTTTTACAAAATAGCACCAAAGCAATTTTCCATAAAGTTTGCCTAGTGATTTTCTGAATGCTATTCATTGAACTTTTGACCTTTGCAATGTTATATAACTGCTGTTACCAAGTTTTCACATCACAAGAAAATATTTAAATTACACGTGTGTTTTTGATGTGATATCCTCATTTTCTGTGTGACGAGAAAATAACTGAGGAACAACTGTCTTTCTCAGCATTAGGCCTGAATCTATAGACATCTGTTTCTGCCCTTTTCTCCAATCCTTCACTGGCCTGAGAGATCCCACAATTTTTCCTCATGCAAATGTTTTACATACTTTTGAGCATTCTCACCAGCTTTCTTTCACCCCTCTTTATAAAGTGAACTCTGCACCTTTCCAACCCTGTTTCAGTTACCAGAGTTCCACTCAGTGTTAAAAGTACAATGAGATTTGGATTTCATGTTCTAGCATGAGGTTTGCCAGATCTGTTTTACTGATAGTGATGAACGCTTTGTCTCTCTTTGGCAGCTGTGCAGTACAGTCCTGATGTTTGTCAAAGGACTAACTGCAGTGACTGTTCTGTTCCCAACTGGAGGTGGATTCTGAGTTCCATTCACAGCATGCATGTTCATGTGCAGATGTGTTTTCCCAATGTGTGCTGACCTGCATTTTTCAGCATTAATTTCTTCTGCCTTTCCTATTATGCAGTCATTTACAAGGATTTCATGATGAATCATTGATGATGATAAAATATCTCATGGTGGTCAGTAGCTTTGTGCAGAAGATGAATGTAACCAGATCTCTTCCAGATTTTCTATAAATGAAGGCTCTGTGCAAAGGGATTGTACGAAAAGAATTGGAAAACGATGCTGAGGTTTTAAACGTTCTTAAGCGTGTAGTTGCCTCTTTTTTCTCTTTTTTTTCTTTGGTTTTTCACACTTCTGCAGTGACCTAAGGCTGATGGCTGGTTGAAATCAAGTGTGTTTTATCTTTTTCTTGATACAGTTTTGCATAGTAAAACATACAGCATATTCTTCAGGTAGCAAATATTTGGAGAAAGTAGCAGTTCTCAGTATGAAGAAAAGCACAGTTTGTCTTCTGCCTTATTTCCCTTAGTCCTGTTGCAGCTACTGAAGAATATTGTTTACTTCCCAGACTTAAAGAAGAGTCAATTTTGTCTTCCAAGAAGTGAAGTTGAAGGCTTACTTGGAGGTGCTGGACGATACTCCCTGAATGAGGAGAAATAAATATTTTAATTGTTGGTTATTGAGCCATGGCCACGGCAACTTAAAAGATAAATTTCTCTTAGAATGTATTAGTATTTTCTGTTTATTTTTTTAATACTCTAAAAATGTGTGAAAACTGATGGTGGGACAGATGCATATCACAGGTTGGATACCATAAGAGACTTTTCCTGGAAAGCTGATGTACCTGAGAACTGTGGGCATGTAGCATCACACTATATAGCTTACAAAATCCTTCAAAACTTAGGAACAAATGGATTATTGATTTTGATACAGATTTCTGAGCTAGATGTACTTGAAAATGCATGCTAGATTTACAGGAGTAACAAATTCTAGGAGAACTTGGAACAGTAGGACTTTTTTTGTTTGTAAATGGTGAAATAGATGAACCATCTGTTGGGTGCAAGCAGGGTTAGTGTAGTTAAGGTGACGTAAATCAACTAGCATGCAATTTAATAAAAAGAAGCCATTTCTTTCTTTTGCTCTCTGCACATATGAATGCTGCATGGGCTTCCTCGTTCACTTGTCTCTGCAGATTCCCTTCTCTGAGACTGAGTGATCAGTGAGCAGAGCTCTTCTGTGGCACTGTTGCTCTCTTATGGAAAAACAGAAGGAAAAACTTGAAGATGCTACAAATAACACCTTTTTACCTTCACTGCCTCATCCAGACTTGTGAAATCGGTTTAGAGTTCTTTAAACTCTCTTACTTGGTTAATAACGTGCTTTCCAGCTCACTAACCTTTGTTGTGTTTAAACCTTTGCCAGGACGGGAGCAGTTCCATGGCCTGGGGTCTATGTACTGCAGAGGAGCGGCTGCTGTGATCCTCACGTACGATGTGAACAGCCTCCAAAGCCTGACAGAGCTGGAAGAAAGATTCCTGGCACTGACAGACAGTGCAAGTGCTGACTGCATTTTTGCTATTGTTGGAAATAAAGTTGACCTCAGCGATGACTGTACTTTACCACCGGATGAAAATAGACCTGAGAGGTCCGGTGCCAGCTGTGGCTCAAAGGTGCGAAAACAAGTCCGTGCAGAGGATGCAATTGCGCTCTATAAAAAGATATTGAAATACAAAATGCTAGATGAGAAGGATGTTCCAGCAGCTGAGAAAATGTGTTTTGAGACCAGTGCAAAGACAGGATACAAGGTGGACTACCTCTTTGAAACTGTGTTTGACATGGTAGTCCCGATAATCGTACGGCAGAAGGCTGAGGGGCCACCGCAAACCGTAGACATCACGGACTACAAGCCAGCCAAAAGGACAAAATCAGGTTGTTGTGCCTGAACCATCTATGTGACATAGAAAAGGGGAGGGATTTTTCACTCCAGCAAAATGAGGAATAAGAACTGTTTGCAGTTGACCAGAAAGGAAAAGTCAAGGAATAAATAGACTAGATGGTGTATGCAAAAAAACCCAACAAAACAGACAGATAGAAACAAATCTTCTGACTATTAAAGGCTTCTGGGAAGCTCTGTGTATTAAAAAAAAAAAGAGAATATGAGTGAATTTGTGGAGTAAGACTTGCCAGACAATGGTGTGTTATTAGAGTGGGTAGTGACAATCATTTGGACAGATTTAAAAGATTCTGATTTTTACTGACTTGCCATTTCATGTTGCATGTAAATGATCTGTTTGTGTACTCTTGGAAACTTCCATATGATGATCTTCTCTTCCCTTATGAGTTTAACTTTGGAAGATTGAACACACGGTACTTTTTTTATTCTGAAGGAAAAAAAGAAAATCCAGGTATATTTATATTTGTAGCTAATAAATCAATTGCAATCTTTTTATGTCAGACATGGCAGCATATGATTCAGAAGCTGAACTATTAAAATCACTGTGGATATGTACTGTTCATTTGGAGACTTTATTAATGAGAGTTCTTCTATAGTGGGCTTTCATGTGTTAACAAGCAGTATTCCAGCTCTTGTTCTAATTGCAAGTCGCAGGAGGAAGTCTTTTTCTTTCCTTACATTTTTCTCTTGTAATTCTTTTTAATATATGTGGGGTTTGGGGAAGAAATCAATCTTATTTTATCTGTATTTTTGTAAAAAACTTCTTTTTGATGCCTTTAGGGGTATTATTGTGTTCAGTACCTCTGCTCTGTCTCCTTTCCCACTCCTTAGTTGTTCTCAGGCAGAGCTGTAGCTTTGATTTTTATCAGCAGCTATGCATGACATTCCTACCTGGAGTAGTAATTACCTCTGCCTGGAGGGAAGTGAAGACTGGTGTTTTCTGATGTGGAACGGGCTAATTCAGGGGGAAAGGAAGAAACTGCCTTTTGTGGAGTAAAAGGCCCATGAAAGAGCAATAATGAGGTACATGGTTTCTCTCCTGACTGCAGTAAAAAGGAGTGGTTAACACTTTAATACAGCTCCTAGAGTTTCCCAACCCTCATAGCTACAAAGAATGCACATAGTGACCCAGGAGCTTACACTGAACTGAGGCAGAGTGAAGAACTTCTAGTTTTTAAACATCCCTCTGTCCCTTCCCTCCCCACACCCTGAACCCCCCCATTCCTTCCAAAACCAGCCAACCACTCCACCCCAAAGATGCAGCTTACATATTTTCAGTTTTGTGAGCTCCTGTGTGGGGACTCCACCTTCCTTTGGATGCTTGTGGTACAATTTTCTAAAACTAAGGGTTGGTGGTTCTTAGGCTTTGTCATTGCCTCTCTCTGTCCCACCCAAATCACTGTTGTTTTGTGCATAGGGAGTTCCTAAATAATAAATAAATTAAATTATTACTAAATGTATTTAAAGCTTTTATTTTTATTTTTTTTTTGGAAGTACATCCTCTTGAGCAAATTGCTGCAGGGCAGTAGCCTTATTTTCTGCTTTCAAGTTAATTCATAGTAGACATATAGTGGAGAAGAATGGCTCGAGAGAGAGAAACCACTGAGCATTAAATAATATAATCATAGGTTTGGGTTGGAAAGGACCTTTAAATGTCATCTAGTCCACTCTTCCATGCATTGAGTGGGTAGGTCTTCAACTTAATCAGGTTGCTCAAAGCTCTGTCCAGTTGAAACTTGAATATTTCCAGGGATGGGGCATGTACCACCTCTCTGAGCTTCCTGTTGCAGTGTTTTACCACCCTCATTGTCAAAATGTCTTCCTTATATCTAGTCTGCACCTACCATGGTTTAAAATCATTACCCTTTTCCTATGGCTACAGGCCCTACTAAGGGTTGTAATCTTTTGGGTTTACTAGTGGCTTGCAGACACCTACTAGTCTGTCAGAGACTAAATAGCACCTGAGCTGTGGTATTTTGAAATGTGTATAATTAGAAACCTTTTAGCTATTAACAAAACTCCAGGGTCAGAATGTTGTCCTCCCTCAGGACTGGGAAGAGGCAAACAGGCTGCACTGAGTTTTGTTTGTGACCAAAGGGTTCTGCTGACACATCTGGGAGAGGTCCAGCACTGGCTTTCCTCCGTCTGTTGACAACTGAACCTGCAACATGCACTGACTGTAAGGTCAGGCATTTTGGGAGATGTACATTTAGAAGGTACAGAATAGGAAAATATTTAACATCCAACACTTCTTAAGGTATAAATATTTGCAATTCAGTTGCACCAGCATGTGATTCATATGAGATCTTAAGTAATTCTTACAGTCTTTCTAGAAGTTGCAACTTGGGTGTTTTCACACCCAGTGAGATGACACAGGAAGTGTTCTTGTGTGCTGTGCTTTTGCCCCTAAGGCTACACTTGTCTAGTATGTTGTTTGTGGCTTCTTGGTGTGGCTGGATATTGTTCCTTGAGAAATTTCTGTGTTATAATGGGTTGACACCATACCAGACTTTGTGAGTTCATGGGGTTACACGACAAAACTTGGGAAGTTGTGTAATACATGGGAGCTATTGATTAGCGGTCAGTTGTCTGGAGCTGAGCATGTTGATGTGATGCTGCTGAAGCCAGGGAAATCCTCCCTGCCAGGACTAGTGAAGGTGAGTGACAGCATGGACAAAGGTCTCTGTCTGCCCTGCCAAGGAGGGGGGGAATTCATTTGACAAGGATTTATTCCCCCTGCCTTCCTCCCTGTTATGTTTGGATTATGTGAAATGATTATATAGTGAAATAAAAGGGGTGCTATTTTTGGCCATGCTGGGTGAATGTGAGTTACAGACCAGCCAGTGCCTGAGGTGATGGCTGAGCCAGGCTGACCCATGGGGGAGGATCCATCCTGCTTTCTGCCCCTCACAGGCACTTGTGGTGCAAGATGGAGGTTGCCATGGGCCCTTGACAACCCCAACAAGGCTTCAAGTCTTGTGGGGGCCACCAAAGGAGCCAGAACCTCCTCTGCCAGTGCCCATAGGGCTGGCAAAGCTTCTGAGCCTCTTAGTTATATCCTAGCCCACATCCTGGTGGGAACCACTCTTGCCTGTTTCTGCTACTCTGTTTGTGAGTCATGGGGTGCAAGGATGTTGCTTCTTTCCCTTGTTCAGTGGGGTTTAACTGTTGCATCCTGAACAACTGCAGGGCCATGTCCCCTCTCCCCTCGGTGGGTGGCTGTGTCTGGGTGCCACTGCTCCCCATGCAGTTACAGGGGCAGCTGCTGCCTGCACTTGGGTGCTCTTGGCATATTGGCAGTGACCTCTCAGCCTCTCCTCTGGCAATAATCTCACACCTCCTGTGCCAAGGCCGTGTTTACTACTTGCTGTTTGCTAATTTTCTATTTCTGGCAGCCATGGACAAGCACTGTCATGTAGGGTGTGAACAGACTCTGCTCATTTGGTCAATACACTCTGAGGGAATTATTGGGGTCAACTCACGTCACTGCGCTGACTTTACTGTATCTGTACTATTGATACACTGATGCACTATTACCTAAAGAAGGGGAATAAAAATCTCATTTAGCTTCTCCAGGCTCAGCAGCATGTTATACTCCAGCATGTTTTCAAACAGAAAAGTGTAGGAAGCACACACCATGCTTTGAAGCAAAAGCTTTGGTCAAACCAAGGCACAACATTTGTGATTTTATTGTATTCTAGGCTGCAGCACTCTAGTTCAGTAAAAGGATTGTTTAGTTTTACTGTAGCTGAGTTTTTCCTGCATAAAGATATTTTAGCTTCCTGAAAGTGGGTTCTACAACAGTAACTGTGGAATGGTTTTGGTTGGGAGGGATCTTCAAGAATCATCTAGTTCCAGCCCTTTGGCTGTGGGCAGGGACATCTGCCAGCCACTCGACCAGGATGCTCAAAGCCCCCCCAGCCTGGCCTTGAACACTCTTGGGGATGGGACAGCCTCAGTTCCTCTGAGCAACCTGCTCCAGTGTCTCACCACCCTCACAGTAAAAAATCTCCTCCTGTCCAATCTAAACCAACCATCTTTCAGTTTAAAATTGCTGCCCCTTGCCCTGTCACAACTGGTCTTGTTAAGTCTCCTTTAGGTACTTTGAGGTTGCTATAAGATCACCCCAGAGTCTTCTCTTTTTCTGTTGGACAACTCCAGCCTGTCTTTATAGGAGAGGAGGTAAACCTGCAGCTAAGAGGCAGTTTGACAAGTCAGTCTCCTTCCATGCCGTGCTCTGGATTAGCTCACCAGGTGAAATCCTCTGTCTGCTGTGAGTGTTCCACATGTTGGTGCACACGAGCTCCCTGCACTTCTCAGAGATGCGATTGCGCAGGCTTTGCAGAAACACAGCCGTGGGTACACAGACCTGAGGCACATGACGTAGGCAAAGTACAGAAGCTCAAGCCTGCTTAGCTTGTGGGTTTTGAGGTTGGTTTTTTTTCCCAGCACTGTGCTATGTGTTCCACTTAATGCTGTGCTAGGACCACTCTAAACAAACTTGTGAAGATCAGCTTGAGTCAGAGAAAATGAAGAGGCAAAGCAACTGATGGATGGTGGAAAAACTATGTGCTAGTTTTATGTACAAAAGCAACGAGCTTTGTAGGAAGATTAGGCAATATATTAGCCCTGAAAATCCAAATAGTTTGCTGCTGTTGTTGACATAATCATTTTTTACAGATTTGTTTAACCTTCACTTGAGTTCTCTTAAAACACCAAATGTGCTGCATTGCCAGAGTTGCATGCTGTACAACCCACAAGTGATAGTTGTACAATCATCCCATGAGCACTGCTGACTGGCAATATGTGGAAGAGGCAGGTTGTCTATTCCTGGGTATTTGTTACTGCCACGTTTAAGAGAATTGGCAAATATGGAATAGATTTAACTCATGTTGACTGCAATGCTTTGAGTACTATGAGGTTTTTTTAGCTATAAATATTTTATTTAGCAATAAAAGTGTGATAAGTTTGTTCAGAGGCTGCCTTTCAAAACTAATGCAGAGTCAGAGAGCTCATTTAAAGTTCAGGTAATTTCTCTGTTTATGGCTATATCTAATTATATGAGCAACTATCTAGGTCAGACAGTGTGCTAGGTAAGTACCTGAAGGCAGCCTACTAGAAAGATAGTGGGGGACTTTTTACAAGGGCATGTAGTGCCAGGACAAGGGGGAATGGTTTCAGATTGAGAGTAGGTTTAGATTAGATATTAAGAAAAAAATCTTTACTGTGAAAATGGTGATGCACTGGAACAGGTTGCCCAGAGAAGTTGTGGATGCCCCAACCCTGGAAGTGTTTAAGGCCAGGTTGGATGTAACTTTGAGCAACCTGGTCTAGTGAAAGGTGTCCCTGTCCATGGCAGGGGGCTTGGAACATAATTATTTTTATGGTCCCTTCCAATTCAAACTGTTCTATGATTCCAGACATTGAACTTAATTTATATATATATTTTAATAATTTTTTATATTATGCGGAGGTAACACTTGTCAGGTCTGGTAAATGTTGGTTTCCTGAACATTGTAGAGCATGCATAATGGTTGTTTTAATCTGCAAAGCCACAGTTTATTTGCTTTAGTTGTTCTAACAACAGATTAAATACTATTTTACTTGTTCAGCTTAAATAAGTGATTTTAGAGACAGCTTCCCCCTTAGATCTTTTTAAGTGCCATGAAATAAACAAGTACATTCTGGTTGAAGAGTTTGAGTTTCAGTGGGAGGAGTTTGCTGAGAGTGCTCTTCTAATTCCTTTGTGCAAACAAAGTATTTCAACAGAGTAGTCCACATGCATTGTATGGAAAAACACAGTTTACGAAATAGAAATCACCAACAAATGGAGATGTAGAAAAAAACAGGTTTTATTTATGATACAGTGAGGTTGGAATGTAATAATAAAAGCCAAGAAGCACCTGAAGCAGGAGTGAGGTGAGTTACTGAAAAATCAACTGTCATTGCTATAGACGTTAATCAAATTATGTGAACATGAAATTTGTAGCTGATCCTTTTTTCCCTCCTCTCTCACAGTGCTGACAGACAACTTTGTGCTTGTTTCTTTCTACAGAAGGAAGGAACTAGCCATGTTGGCTATTATCAACCCTTTTCTACAGGAAAAAATGGTGCCAAATAAATGCCTTGTTTCCATCCCCTTTGCTTTTGCAAGGATGACTGTGTGCAGGTTGGGATGGTGGCTGTCCCATTGCCACTTGTCCCCAGCTGCCAGGACAGGACACATTCAGAGAGCCAGCTGGCAGGGCTGAAAGTTCTGTGTTTGAGGGTCATGTGGCATTGAGCACTCCTGCAAACCCCACTGTGTGCTGCTCCAACATGATGTGGCTAAAGCCTGCTTGTGATGAGTGGCTTAATTTCAAAGGGTAAAAGGTGCAAAGCAAAAACCAGTTGCTGCTGCTGTGTGGGTGGTGTGACACAGATGAATTGTCCACAGCACGGTGGAGCAAGGGATCCTTTGGCTTGGGGTATGTTGGGGAAAAACACCATCAAGCTTATAAAATTAAATGCTAATCTTCATCATGTAGACTTCTAACCAAACAGAAAGAGTTGCAGTGGTGATTACTGTTTTTGGGAGCCTGTAGGCGTTATTATTGGGCAGTGTGGGGAGTAGTTAAGTGCTAAAGGCATGGTGAGGCATGAAAAAAAAAGACTCTCGGTTTGGTGTGTTTGAAATGCCCAAGCACAAAATACTAAAATGTAAGTTAGGTTTCTCTGCCTCAGACATGAGCATTTTGGACCACAGTATATTTTCAGTATTTTACAGCAATTTACATCCTGTGTTAATTTATGGAACTGCAGCTGTTAGTGTTTACTGTTGTGACAAATAGAGTAAATAGAAAGATACATATATTCTCTTCAGGTAAATGTGGTGGGTATCTGACCAAGGAAACCTTTTATTACTAAAGTTTTTTTGGTGTTTCAAAGCTGTGAGTATTTCTATAATTTGGCAAATGATGTAATATTAGACTAGCAAAAAAAAAATGTGTATATATACCGCACAGTGGGAGAACACAGCATTAGATCTGTTAGACTTAATTTGTGTTATACTATTTTTGCTTTTACAGACATTTTAAAAATTTCCATTCAGCTTTTGAGGTAATAAGTTAAAAAAAAGCACCAACATGATTTATTCAATTGTCTAACCACCACAGAAGGCTCCTCTGTATAAGAACTACATGATAAGGCGGTTCCTTATACTGTGAGAGCCTTCTATAGGTTTTTCATACAGACTTGACATCTGCTGATATGGCTTCGGATGAGTCCTGCCTTGAGTGTGTCTCCCGAGGGCTTGCTTTGGAAGGGCTGGTCGATGGTGGTGAGCCAGAAGCTGTATTTGTTTGCAAAGTAGTGACAGGTTCCACGTGCGCCATTGCATTCGATGAAAGGAGTGGCCCTGAAATCTTCCAGGCAGCTCCCAGGAGAAACCAGCGACTGTCCTCCACCTTCATCACCAGCAGCAGTGTGCTAAGGGAGACAAGGAGGGCAGTGTTCAGAGTGCAGCCTCAGGCAATGCTGTCACAACCTTAGAACTGCTCCTAATTCTTATCTCCAGAGAAGAAAGTTGGCCAATCCTGCAGTTGTGTAAGGGTTTGGCTATGCTGTAACTATATAAAGTAACTAGCCCATATGCTGATGCCTCTTTGAAATCTTTTAACAAATATCTTTTCTATAGTTAAGATTTTCACTGTTGGAAGTCTTTGAATTGGAGAATCATTCAGGTGGAAAAGGCCTACTGCAGGTCATAATATTAGACTAGCAGCTCAAAGCAGGGCTGACACCAAAGTTACCCTCAGTTGCTCCAAGGCACTATTGAGTTGTTAATACCTCCAAGGATGGAACTCCCACAACCTGTCTGGGCATCTTGCTCCTCTGTTTTATTACCCTAAGAACAACTTTCTACCATATATTTAATTTGAATTTCCCAAATGATAAAGTCTGTCTTACTCTGCATTGCATGTGAGATCCACTGCAGAAACAGAATTATCTTCTATACAGTAACTAGTTCCCTGTATAACATGTTTTTTGAGAGCAAATTACACAAGAATTATGCATCGGCTGACACCTCAACTGTTGCCTTTGACAGGCTCTGTGATAATGAACTGAATGTTACTTTTCTTCTGTCAAAGGTACTACTAACAAAACGGGCATTTTCTGTCCCTTTAAGAGATGTACAGCTGTATTTTTAAGTTATACTGTAGAATTTTTGTTAGGAACTGAAACAATCTGCAATATAAAAGAAAGCAGCTGGAAAATAAAGTTCTTAAACAGTTCTGTAAATGTAGGGAATGTAAGAGGCAGCATAAGTTATTACAATTTTGAGGCCTCTGCAGTTAGAGCTGGAAAGCAGATAGTAAAAACTGCTGATGCTACTTGAGCCCTGGTGTGGGAGCAGCCCTGCTTGGCAGCTTCAGGATGAGCACTGGTATTCCATGCTTGGTCTGTAAATTCCACCTCTATGTCTATAACATCTCTTCTGATATTGACTATAGCATTTTATCCTCTTGCAGTGGTTACTCCTATGGGATGTATGATAGTGGAGTGCCCTCGCTACATGAATCCTCACTGACTTCTCCATCTGTCTGGGCAGAGTCTGTGCTGATTGAGGGTTGGACCTTACTCAGGGGAAGGAGGTGACAAATTTAAGCCAAGGAATTAAAACAGCATGTACTCTGAGAAAACCACAAGTGTGCTCCACTTCTTCCACAGTTGCCTGAGAAGCAAAAATGCATACACCAAACACTTCATTTGCTCCACAAGCTAGCTGGGAAAATGGGAATTCTTCTCACAGTGTGTACCACAGTGCTGACAGACTTTGTCCTGGCAAAAACTTCTTGCTAAGGTGACAACTTTGCTCTCAACAATGCTCAGTGTTTACATGGGGCTTTGCAAATATTTAATTAATTCTTGGCATTCTTGTGAAGTAACTACGAGATTGGTATCAGGGCTTTTTATAGAAGCAAAAGAAATGTCAAACATAGCAATGGTAAAAAATCTGACCTCTTCTCTCAAAACGTGGGGACTTCTTTCCTGTACCTAATTTTGGATTTGCCTGTATCTTATTTTCTGAAAAAAATTAAGTTTTTGGCTTTTGACATATGAATGATTTGTGGGTAAAACTGACTATTGTTCTTTTATGATGTCTTCTGCTACAGAAATCTTGTTTCTTTTCTAACACTCTTTACTTCAGAATTCAGCCCAGTCTTCAATAAGTAAACAACATGGGCATGCTGCTGCAGGTTTTGATTCTTGTGTTCACCAAGCAAGTCAGAAAAATGAGCATCTGTCAGACCATTCACTGACATTTTAGCTGCTCTTTACCATGTTAAGCCCTCTGGTACTCATATGATCCCTCTGAACAGTCTTGCAAAAAAAGGTCAAGCCCTTTAGTAGGTCTTCTGCTGCACACCCAGCACTAAGTTTTTCTGTAACATCCTACTTCCTAATTACAAGATCACAGGATTTGAGGGCTCCTGTAAACCATGGAATGTACAGCTCAGCTCTTATTGCCATCAGAGATACAACACTGAAACTTAATTTTTAAAACAACCAGAGGCTGTCTCTCCAGAGTAAGTGAAAGACTTCGGCTTCAAAATCTTCGACCAAACACCAATGATTTTTAAATTTCGAAAAGAAGGGGAAAAGTTGTCTCTTTTCCCCTTATTTTCCCCTAGATCAGCTTCTTAGTAGTGATGTATGTGAATAACTCCAAATCTTTAGTTGTGAAAATTCTCTGTATACTCCTGTTGCACCTCAATGTAATTTTAAGTCACAGCTGTCCTTTTGTTTTGAAGTACTATTTTGTACATAAAGTAAGGTCTCCAGATGGTACTCTGAAAAGAGGCAATTTTCTCTGAAATTTACAGAAATTTTCATCTTCCTCTTCTGCTTCCTAGAAATTACTTTTGTAGTTCCCTGGTTCCCAGTACGATGCATGGTTTTGGTCTTGCTGGCTCTGAAGCGGAGCAGCCTTACTAGTACCAAACAATCAAATTTAAAACCCATTGCTGCACAAAATGTGACACTGGAGAGCAAATACCATAAGGAAGGAGTATCCAATCCACAAACTGCGCCAGCCTTCAGGGCAGTGAGGAATAGAAGCTTCTTGGCTGTGGACAGCAATTGCCACAGCTGGGGCCTCACAAACTGAGCAGCGGCTGATATATGGCTTAATGTCTTCTTCTGCCACGGGCATCATTGGGAGAGGTGCTGTAGTTGAGAGCCAGTAGGATTTATCATTTCGACTTGCATAATAGCAAATATCCCCAGGGTTACAGTAGAGGAATGGCATGGTGCTAAAACGAGACAAACACGAGCCAGCCAGCCCTGTTAAAAAAGAAGAAGAAAAAAGCAATCATTCTCACAGAAGACAATGCACACTCAGTTCCCTGCTCTTTTTCAAGTACCTGTCAGGAAAGCCCTGTGGTCCAAAATGTTTTGCTGGCTTTACAGGTTCCTTCAAACACCACTATTGACTTGCAGGAACTCTCTCGGGGGCACTCCATGAAGACATGTAGTTTTTATATTCTCATTTTGGTGCTTCCTAAGCCTGTTTACTGTAGTCCCAGCTTTTGGAATCGAGGCTGCTGCCAGCAATATTTGTACATACCTAGGTCCTGGTTGTGTGCTTTCTCTTGCCCTTCAAAGTAGAGCAGGCTGTATCCACTCCAGAGTTTGTTCATGCCCACGGGGCACATTGGCTCTTGGTCGGACTGGCTGTGCTTCACCAGCAGGTAGCCCATGCTGACACTGCGGCCCGGCATGCCCGGCGGCCCAGGGCTCCCGGGGCGGCCCGGCTGACCTGAGGAGGGCACGAAAGGGAATCCAGCTGAGTTTGTGCTCCCACAAATCCTCTAGCTGATATTCCAACTGAGCTGCCGATGAACAGCTTAATGGCATGATGCCTTTTCTTTTTGGTAAGTTATTGTTAGTAGAGGTGCAGTTTTCTAGGATTATAACAGTTGCTTTTGAAGTAGATTGGTGCTGGATCAGCCTCCCTGGCTGCTAAAATAATGTATTTCACACCAGAACTAGGGAAAGTCACAAATAAAGTTCTGATGAATTTGAGCATACTTTCTACAACACAGATGAGCAGATTTTTCCTTTAAAATATTTTCCCAGTCCAAGATTAACTAATGGTTGATAGACTTCTTGCATTTGATTCATACACTTGAAACTATGCTCTGCAAATACCTTTTTCTCTGTGTGCTTAGCTAAATAAGATAGTAATAGTTCTGCTTTTTGATTTGACAAGGACACAGGTATTTCTTTTATAAATACGTTCCCTTAAACTTCATCTATCCAAGTATCACCTACCCAGCCATTCACCTCCATGAATGTAACTGTTAGTTAAACACTAGGCTGAAAATACTTAAAGAGAATAAATATACTCAGAGCAAAACAAACTCATGAGTGGACTGACATCTACAGCTATCAAAATTTATTCTGAAAATATTGCTCTAAGGTAGCTGTTAACATTTAATTACTTGTTCCTTGTGAAGTATCTATGAAGACAGAAACTCTCCTCCTGCCCTTTCCCTCTCCTTCTCCATCTTCCTCTTGCTCCCTGCCCCTCCTCTCACCCCCTCCTCTCATTCCCTTTCTATGAAGTAGTAACTACAGAGCCATTAGGTTCAGAGAAATGGGAAAGAGGAAAAAAGTGTGATATCTCTTACCTTCAAATCCCACCGGACCCTGAAATCCCATTCCTCCTTGTTCCCCTCTGGAGCCAGGAGGAGCTGGAATGCCACCCCTGCCCTGGAGTCCCGGCTCTCCAGGTGAGCCTCTGAAACCTTGTACAACAATGGTTGTAAGTACAGTGCAGACATATCAACGTGCCCATCCCACTTTGTTAACATGTGCTCTGCTTGTGTACATTTGATCCTGCCTGCTCGGTTTACTTATTTGCACTGAAGGCAAGATCCTGTGGTACTTACTCAGGCAAAAAGCACCAGATTCATTGGAAAAGGTTGCTGGGATCAAGATTACATGAGTCCCACAACCCTAATCCTTTGCACCACTTATCTCTGATGAGGCTCATGGCAAAAGGTGCAGTGCATCAGCTCTACACGTCACTAATGTCATGTTATTCCCCAAGCTGACAGCATTCCCACAAGGATGAGCGCTTTTCCACCAAAGATTTCAGTTTTGATTTGCATGAGATCCCTATCTGATGTTGCTTTGGCTATTTGAGTGTTACCACGTAGATATGGCTCTGTGAGTGTTGCCCAAGTTATTTCCTGTTTTGCTTGTGTTCTAAATGCTAGGAGGAGGAAGAAAGCTGAAGCCTCAGCTTTGGAAGACTAAAAATTGACTCTCCTTTCTGGATTACAGACTTTTAAGTAGAGGAGCATCAAATCAGTGCTCTGGCGGCCTTACTCTGCTAAGGGGAACAGCTTTCAATCTGAATGTTTGATTCCTACCTGGATCTCCTGGTGGGCCCTGGGGTCCCACATCTCCTGGGCTTCCCTGGGGTCCTATATTTCCACGGGGACCTGGTGAACCTTGCTCAGCAACCAGCCTTGGAGGAAGAGGAGGCAGCCCAGGAGAGCCTGGAGGTCCCTGGAAGCCTGTCATTAGAAGCAAGATGAGATAGTTTGATTAAAAAAAACCCCATTCACCCTATATTTTTCCTTAATGTATTTTCATCCAGAGACATGTTGCTCTTACTTGGCTGCATATGTATGAGCAGTCTATGGTCTGCAACCCACCAGCTTGGGTATAGCAGCTATATTATATTGGGGAAATATGTGTGGGTATGGGATGCCCAAGATGAGACCATCTCCAAGTATGGGATCATCTCCAAGAGATTGTCTTCACTTGGACTGTACATAGATAAGCACAAGGAAATGAATGATGCTACTGCTCCCTCATTTATGACACAGGAGGCTGGGAAGTTCCCCCCAAACATCTGCAGCTCTCTGAGGTGCAGCACCATCTTATGGTGCCATACATGATGGTATAGATGGACTGATGGATTTTAAACCTCTCTTTAAATATTCAGTATGGCTTCTCTGGAGGATTAATTTAGACAAGAAATCCTTATTTTTATTAACCCCAAAAGTGACTCTGATTTTGGAGCTGGCACCTCATACAAGTGAAATTCATAAAGGCAAAAAATTGACTATTCATGTTAAACTCAGGCCTTCCCTCTGGAATTTCCCAGGATTCAAAGAGTCATGCAGGATGGAGGACTCTGGAGGTCATGAAGTCCAACCTCCTGCTCAAAGTAGGGCCAGTTAGATCAGCTCTGTGGAGCTGCAGAAGGAGTGGTTCCAAAAGGAGTCAAAGATCTGAGTTCATGCACTTACCAGTGACTCCTCTGTCGCCCTTGGGTCCGATAGGTCCCAGATCCCCTGGAAATCCTACAGTGCCCATAAAGCCGATGACACCTTGTTCACCCCTAGGACCTTTAATGCAAAATGACAAATGGCATTATTGCATTTCCCTACAAATCAAGTGAGTGCAAAAGTAATCGTGTTAAAGCTGCTGTAGCACAGAAGGCTCCCCTGCCTCCTGCCAAGATCTGCATTTCCCATTCTCACCTTTTGGTCCAGGGAATCCAGGCAGGCCAGGTCTTCCTGCTGATCCAGGGTCACCTTGACTTCCTTTTGGGCCAATTTCTCCAGTCCTACCTATTTGTCCGCTTTCTCCTTTGCTCCCTGGTGGAGCAGGTATTCCAGGCTGCCCCTGTGGTCCTGGATAGCCTGTTTAGAGGACAGATGATGGTAATCTGATTATATTTAACACCTGGGCACAAATGAATGTAGCAGAACTATTTAACTGTATCCTATCAGATTCTAGTTCCTTAATTTAAGCAGGAGATGGACTTTCTCAACACTCCTGCTCCTGCTTTCAGGCTGGCATAGCCTTCTACAGCAATGGCAGAGGAATTTCAGCATGAAGCTCCCACAAAACAGTGTTATCTCAAGCAAGATTTCAGAAGAAATAGGGTTCCTGCTGAGATACAGCCTTCAGTGAACTAATCCTTCACCAGCAATGCCCCACTTCACTAGGTGCCTCCTTGCTTCATCCTAAATTATAGAAGTAGCTAGAGAGAAATCAGAGAGCAGCAAGTATTTGATGCAGAGCCAAGGACTTACTGCTCTGTGTATCTTAGTGCTTCAGCTGAACATCTGGAACCAAGTAAGTACATCATGCTGTCTTGGGAATTATGGGAACAGCTTCTTTTTCTAGAATGGCATATTGCCTGAAGCTAAACCTGGCAGGTTTCTCTTCAGTTACCTCTGCTGCTTGCAAGACACTTGTATCTTTTTCCCTGAAGAGAAGATTGACTTACTAAGTAGGGTTATGAGCGGGGCATCTCTTGTGCTGCCCTTTGAGGCTGGATCACATGAGGATTTGATTGCAAGATGTATGTGGCAAAGTGAGAGCAAGCCAAATTTATCTCACCATTTTGGCTGGGATATGGTGTTCCTGTTTCCACTCTCCTGACTGCTTGGAGAGTTGGAATCAGTATGCAGAGTCAGACCAACTAACATTCTCTTTCAACTTGGAAGCCTAGGTATTTTGTTGGTTTTCAGCTGGTTTGTCTGTTCTAAGTTTTTGCTGAGTTTACATAAAAATTTCCATCCATCATATAAAGATGTTAGTGGAACAACTTCTGCTACAAGCTCTTCACAGTGGCACCACAGTTTGAAATGATTGTGCAGCCAATAAACAACAGGAATTTTTAAGATGGAAGAGCTAATACTTTCCAGTGTAATTTAGCTTGCATGGTTATTTCACATAGGAGAATTTTGTAAATGATTAAGACAGTATTTAAGAGACTTGCAAGTCTGCCACAGACCTCAGATTTTAGAGTAGTAGATTAGCATAATGCTTATGAAAGTTGTTGAGAGAATTCTGGATTATTTAATCTGTTATATGCATGAAGATCAGACCCTTCCACCAGTACAACCTGGAGGAACTACCTTTGGCTTTCAAGAGGTCTGTCTCTATTATCTGGTGTCCCATGAGCTCTGTCCAACAATTTTAGTGTTGTATTTAATAGGGCTACTTTACTGAATTGAGACAGAAATAACAATAACTGCTGTTGCATGAATCACCTGGCACTCCATCTAGACCTGGGGAGCCTTTATCACCAGGATATCCTGATATATTTGAAATCCCAGGAGGCCCTGGAAATCCTTCCTGTCCAGGAATACCAAACGGTCCTGGGACTCCTGAAAGGAAGAGAAGAAATAGTTAATACTGCAAGGAAAATGCACATTTGCAATTAAAAGGACTCACCTTAGACTAAGGAGTGGGATTTTCAAAATAGAAAACACCTGCAGTTCCCACTGATTTTTGTTTTATTTTTTCAGATTATACTGTGGAAGGTGTTTTTTTTTAAGAACCAAGTACTAGCTCTCTGCCAAAGCTCTCTGGGTAGCTAATTACATCTCACTGTGTGGAATACTAATAATCTTGTGTCTGCCAGGTAAAATATTATTTCAAGACAGGAAGTATTCAAAATTTCCTAGGTATACTGAAGCAGGCAGAAAAGCAGGTTTGTTCTGTGCCTGCAGGGTCAGGGCTGACACTTAGCATTATTTGGGGTCAGTTAAAACCAAAAGTTTGAATCCAAGAAGTTCTCTAGAGATGAAAAATTGTTAAATGGACAAAAAATCTGCCCTACCAATAACAGACTATCTTTTTAATTATATTGAAGTTGTTAGGAAGTTGACCTTCTGTTTATAATTGTGACAAATAAATGTGAATGAGGTAAGCTGGTTTTTTTAATGCTTGATAATAAATCTCTGAATGGTGTTTGAGATGGTACAGCATGTTAGTAAGAATAAAGTGAAACACAAGAATATGAATGAGCCATTGAACCAAGCAGACAAAGGCAGTAAGGTTTTATATCTCTGTCAGCCCTTAATCCTTTCAGAGCCAAAATGTTGGGAAAATTTAAAAAACAAACCCACAAAAAACATATGTAATTAGTTTATTTGTTCATAACATCAGTCTGGTGGCTTCTTGATGGATGCAAACCAGGTGGTGACCCATCCTGAGAAGAGCACAGCGAGTTACAGCACAGATTGGGGCTTACTCTGCACAAGGGATAGATGGCACCAGCAGAGCACTGTGTATGGGAACAGAGCCCCCAGGATGCCAGGAGGACCATCACACGTTGACAGACACACATCACACACAGTGAGGCTTTCAGGAGAAAGGTAAATAAGGACAGGGTTGCAACAAAAAGAGGAAGGGGTCATGCATTTGTGTAACTGGAACTTCATTAAAAATATTTGGGGAGCTGCTGGCTGAGAGTGGCCTCTGGCACTTGCAGCTCTCTGAACCCAGTGGGTGCTACAAATGGGGAGGACCCAGGCTGCCCAGCACTGGGGAATACACACTGCTGTTTCGAGCAAGGGCTGGCTGAGCTGCAGCACTAACTCCAAACAGGGACCTTCCCAACTTCAGCAGTTCCCCTATTCAACTGTCTACACCACAGTGTATTTTGTGACATCCCTAACACCCACAGCTGAAACAAATAACAGGTGGAACCCTGGAATTCTCTGGAATACAGACCTGGAACACCTCTGTCTCCCTTCTGGCCCGGAGGTCCTCGGCTGCCTTCTACTCTGCTTGGCTCTCCTGCTTCTCCTTTGTCACCCACGACACCTGGGAAACCTGCAGAGCCGTACCCATCTGGACCTGTTGAGTTGTTCAGAATAAAGAGGAAAGCTGAAATGTTTCTGCATGTTACAATGCATGCTAAAGTACATCTACAGAGCTTGTGGATTTACAAAATACACAACTCTGTAGTGGCTCCTTGAAAAAAAGGCTCATGATGAGAAAAAAGGCCTTGAGGTCTTAACTTTATCAGAGGAAAGAAGTTATGATTTGCAGTTGTGTTCTAACACACCTGTGGGGTAACACATAGTGTATGAAGTTGTTTGCCAGAGCCCACAATAATGAAGCACATTCTGAAGCTTTGGAGCACACAGTTAAGAAAGTTGCACTACAAAGATCTCACTGACCAAACTTGAAGCCAACACAGGCAGAGTAAGAGCCTCACTTACCTGGTGATCCTGGTAAGCCCTTAGTGCCTGGTAAACCATGCAGTCCACTGATTCCTCTTAAGCCAGGCTGGCCTGTTTTAAAATGACATTCATGATTATCATAATACTTTCTATTAGTCTATACATTCCTGGGGAAAAAAAATTCAAATGTTTGAATAAATGCTATTCTGTGTTAAAATATGGTGTATTATATACAAATGAATTAATTACCGTAAGTTTATTATGAAATACGCCACACTATGGTTTTGTGACTGGCAAATTTTGTTATTGTCTGGTAAACTCATTACTACAGAGTTTTTTTTTTAATATCTCTGATCCATCTGGTAGCATGCCATTAATTCCACTCTTGCTGCCATAGTTTTTTAATACTCATTTAGTTTTCCAAATTCCTCAAGCCAAGACAATTATGACATAATTGTAGATTCTAAATGTGGTTATAATGAAGCTGTCTTCAGAAGCAATTCACTCTGTGTCATTTAAAAAATCCCAACAAAAACCTAAAAAAAAGTCTAATAGTTACTTTTACTTTTACTAATGCTACAGGTAAAAGTTATTCCATCTATTTGTACCTGTCAAAGTGGTAAGTATGATGTTAAAACTAGACAATGGCCAGAGCTCTGGAGAACTATTCAGTCTCAGAAAAATAATTGTCTGTCTGTCTCTTTTCACTGTCTAAAAAGTCAGTCTTCATAACTATATTAGCTTAGCTTTGATGCAGATTCAGATAAAAGAATCTTCCTAAAAGCAGGGTGATTTCTGCCTGTAAGGTAGAAAAAAATCTGCTAATTTAATATATTAAGGAATTAAGTGGCAATCATTGAGATTTTGTATCCTGTACGAACAGCTCCATTTTAAGCTATCACCTGCATTTTGATAGCACAATTCTGTCTAATCCATAAGTCATTTACTCTTGAAACCAGATATTGAATCAGTTAACAGTTTTGGTGATGATGCAGGACAGATATGTTGCTCGCTTTCTAATGCCACATTACAATATTCTCCTATTGTATATTACTACCCTTGCTGCATGTTTAATTTTTTTTGTTTTGTTTTTTCTTCCTAGCTGTCATGAAAAATGAAAATGTTTCCTGAAAACTGCTTTCCTAGTTTGAAGAGGTCATCAACAGTTAAAATGAGCTAAGAAGACACTAGAAGCCTTAAATCAGCAACCACGTCTGTGTTTGTTAGTGCACCTGGACTTTGTGAGGGATAAATGTTTTAGTAGAGGGAACTCTGCCACTCTGAACTGTGAAAACCTCCTTTCTTCTTCTTCCTCTCATCAAAGGAACATTTGCAAGTGCCCACACAGAAATGATTGAATAGCTGAAGCTGTACAAATACCTGCTTGTCCTGGTAAGCCAGGCCAGCCGGGAGTTCCCTTTTCACCTGGAAATCCAGGCGTCCCAGGGCTTCCTTGCTGCCCTGGGGGGCCAACCAGTCCTGGCAAACCTGTGTGACAACAATGAATCATTGCTCATAAGCATCCTTAAAACCAATAGCCCAAACACAGACTTGTGCTACTTTCACTCTCCCAGGCAGCAAAATGAAGACTTTCCCTTCCTAATGCCATTGTATGACTGCTCATCCAAGTGGAAGAAAACTAAAGAGAGCACAGGTAGGAGAGACAAAGAATAAAAGAACAACTCATTACAAACTTCAGGTTTGTGACAACCTCAGAAAGACAGTGGGCTCCTCCTAATAAAATGATAACTTGACTTCTACTGCCAGTTATTTAATTGCTTGTGTGTGTCACTTTCCCTTTCTGCTGCACCCGTTTTGCCTTTCCCACTGAGAAGCTGATCAGACAAGAACTGTTTCCCAGTGAGGCACCTATTGAAACTCTTCCAGTCTTGGCTGGAGTTTCTAAGCCCTCTAATGAGAAGAAGTGTGGGGAAACTGTTCTGAAAGAGCATTTCCATGATCCTCCTGCAATAAGACCTGTTCTTAAGCCCTGAGTGTATGATCCAGCCACAGCCACAGCCTGGCTCAAAGGCTCTGTAACTGTGTCCTGGGGGATACTGACTTCATTTATAGCAGGAAAGGTCATTGAAAAGCCCACTCCTTGTAGTATTGAGACATTAGAATACCTGAGTATTCCAGCAATACAACAGTTTGCCTGGACACATGGTTGCTATAGAAAAGGAAAAACTGGTATGAATTTGAGTTAGGTTTTTGCAATTTCCTCCTAACTTCTGCTGTGAGTTCCATGACCTTGTCACTGCTCCTCACCAATTTACAGAATGATGAACATAATTACTTTCTTTTGATGGAAAGAGTATTTTTCTTTTTCCTCTTAGACAATATTATTATTTGGAGTGTTAAAAAGAATATTTTACCTTCCTGTCCCACAGAACCAGGGACACCCTGCGTGCCCTTGAGGCCTTCAATACCAGGGAAACCAGGATCACCACCTTCTCCTTTTGGTCCCACACCTCCTCTTATGCCTGGAAAATCACAAAACCAGTATAATCTTTTAATAATGGCTATACAACCCTCAGCAAACAAGCATAACATGAACTTGGCTACTGAATGGGTCCTGATCTTGCCACATAAAGAATTTCTTCTAGTCAGGGTGCTTATATAATCTGGGTGCATGAACAGTCCTCTACTGAGGACAAATGATTCTTAAACTTGTTTTTAAAAGTACTCCCCAGATTATGTGGAATATGACACTGATGTTAAAGTGTGTTGCATGCACAGGGAATTTTAATACATTACCTAACAATCCAAAATCTACAAGACTTTGCTATCCCACCTTCTATAATCATGACCTTCTATAATCATGAATCTGATAATCTTCCTTTTTATGAAAATGTTTACTGGAGTTGCCTGTGATGATGTTTACTGCTATAATAGTATTTTCAGTTGAGGAGGTAAATGTAGCACATATTAATTTCAATAAAGAAAAGATGAACCTCTCCAGGAGCTGTCATGAGAGCACAGGTTCAAGAGCCATCAAAACCCCATAGAAAGCTCCCCCTCTCTTTCTCTGGAACTTTAGTATGTGAAAGGAAATACATCCAGAGAGCAACTGTGAATTTAATACCTGTTAAGCCTGGCACACCAATTTCCCCTTTAAGGCCTGGCATTCCTGGTAAGTTTATAGTATCTCCCCGATCACCTGTTTCAAACAGAAATGAACACGAGTGGTAAGGCTTTAATCTAAACAGTACTTCCTATTATTTCAAAGGAATTGCAACTTCAAAGGAAAAATTTGGCAATTATTATCTTTGTAGACTAAAAGAGAAATAAATTACAGACAGTAATAACGTGTCTAGAACAGCTTCCCTCCTTGCCACAGATGGATTTATCCATGAATAGCACGTTGCATCAAATTAACAGTTAACCTTTCTATAGTCTTCCACATCTACTATCATTCTGTAAGACTGTAGAAAGACTGAGGTCGAAGACACACTGAGACCTCTCAGAACTCAATGTTAAGTATTTGGTAGGTGATAATACAGAAAGTGCTCAGATAAGAGAACAAACTCACCTATTTCTCCATGTGAGCCAGGAGTACCAAAATGGCCTGAAATTCCTGGAGTGCCCTTTTCTCCCTATCATATGATTGGAAACAGGCATCAGTTAGTGAAGATGAGGATTTATTCAACCTTCCAAACAGCTAACTTTGGAAATACTTAAAAAAGGCTATTAAATGTACCATTTTTGAGCTTCTGTAGTACTTTATAGAGTAATTTGTCAGCAGTCAGTTAATCTAAATCAGTACCAACCAAGGGGCAAGTTATGTTTGCAAAGGTTTAAGTTTGAAATTGAGGACATCCCATTATGTATATATAGCAGTGACTCCTTGTGCTGGTTGGGCTGAGGTAGGGTTATTTTTTTCATAGTAGCCAGTACAGGATTGTGTTTTGGATTTGTGCTGGAAACACTGTTGATAACACAGGGATGTTTTCATTCCTATTGAACTGTGCTTACACAGTGTCAGGATATTTTTTGCTTGTTACCCCACCCTGCCAGTGAGCAGGCTGGGGGTGAGCAAGGATTTGGGAGGGGACACAGCTGGGACAGCTGACTCCAACTGACCCAATGGATATCCCACACTTTGTGGTCTCATGCTCAGCATATAAGGCATGGGGGACGATGGACTTGGGGGTAACAGTGCTTGGGAATTGGCTGGGCATCAGCAGTTGGTGGTGGGCAATTGTTTCCATTTGTATCATTTGTCTTTCTTGGGTTTTATTTATCTATCATTGTTATGATGTTGTTGTTATTACTATTATTATTATTACTATTATTATTATTATTATTATTTATTGTTATTGTAGTTTATTTAAATTATAAAGCTGTTCTTATCTACAAGTTCTCTCACTTTTTTACCCTTCCAAATCTCTTCTCCCCATCTTGCTGGGGATGTGTTGGGGAGCAAGCAACTGGGTAGGACTTAGTTTCTGGCTGAGGCTAAACCGTAACAGTCCTGCAGTCCTTGGTTAAAAGAAATCTTACTGAGACCTAAAGGCAAAGAGGGTCTGAGAAAGGAACATAGTTTTTGTCTCTCTTAAATAAGCGACGTCTGTGAGTCTACTGTCAGGCCTTTTCTAAGTGTTTATTTCTTCCAGTGTAACTTATTTTGCAGCCAGAGTGAATTATGGTGAATTACCCTCTAGAAGCTAAGATTCTTAAGCTTTTTTACTGTTAGGTAGGTGACAGTGAGTAACTTTTGGCAGTGATACCATTAAGTCCTGGGACAAAGAGAAAAGTAAGCCCAACACTGAGAATATTTTTATCAGCAGCTGTGGCAACAGGATCAAGGAGCTAGAAGGAACCATCTGGGTCCTCACTGGCAAAATGGCATGTGAAATTTGGATGAGAAGAGAAATTACTCTGCTTAATGAATGTTGGAGGGAGCAAGCAAAAGTATTTGATCTATTCATTCAATGCTTATGGCATTTTTATCTTTGCACTGCCATTGTTCAGCAAAATTTCAAGGGGTGAATGCCACTTCCTGAGTAGCTGAATGCCAGCACAAGGACACCCTCATTCTCTCATGTGCATGAACTCACTCTGACTCCTGTGGTGCCAGGGAAGCCTCTGATACCAGGAGAACCAGCAGGACCAGGATAACCTTTCACACCTGTCAGCCCTTTTGCGCCGATGTCTCCTTTCACACCAGCCACATAGCTGGGATGCCCAGGGGACCCTGGGGTTCCTGTCTTCCCAGGAAGGCCAGGCATTCCCTTGCTACCTGCGAGCAGGGAAGAAGAAAAAGAAATCAGGGAAGACTGACATGCAGTTGCTTGTGTTTAAGAAGTTTTCCTGCTACTGGCCTTTTGAAACATGGCACCACAATGTGCTGTACAAGGCAACACACACACACACACACCATCCCTCAAAGCTTTCATTGGGGGTGACTGTGAAATGCAGTAGGGAGCTCAGTTTCTGCTGTCAGAGACCTTGCTGGGGGAGCTGCAGCCAAGTGGTACAATGAGCAGGGAATATTTAATATGGTAGCTGAGAAAAAGCAGTAAATGGTAGTTCTGAATGTGCTTGCTTTGTTTTACTATGACCACTGACCTTTTAAGCCAAAGAATCCCTTTGTGCCCCTTTCTCCAGCATCTCCTTTTTCACCTTTAACTTCCATCATCATGCTGGGCATGAGCTTTGGAGGGTCTCCTGGGGGGCCTTGATCCCCACGGTCACCTAAAGGGTAAAAAATGTTACACAGTGCTAGTCAGCAACACTGTCATGAACAGAAGAATGAATTAGGAAAAAAGGAATGACCTTGCACAAGCTACAGAAAATACATGTGCAGGAAAAGTAACCTGTGTCAATACAACATGGCAATGGAAGAGTCACACTTAAGAAAACGTGAAAACTTGAGTTAAATTTTTGTACATACAATCCTGAGAGCTGGACCCAGACTCCTCTGTGACAGATAATTTATCTCTTAGCAGATCAGTTAGGAATCCTATGTTTATATAAAAAAAAGCCCCAAAATCATGGTTTATAAAAAACCCCAAAAATGCACATTGGAGAAAGCATAGAAAAGTAGTTTAGTTCTAGTGAAAAAGAAATTCTACGTCAAAAAGCCTTGGGCAAAAGAAACAATTTGGATTTGCTACCAGTTATAATATTATTTTTCTTGACTTTATGGTTACTGGTGATATCAGTAAAGAATGTTCTGAAGAAGGGACCCATTTAGACTCTATGAGTGTCTTTAGTTCTTTGTGAGGTGCTGAGACAGGCTAGTAACACAGACTTGTCTCCTATGATTATGCACTGTCTTATACTTCTTTGCCAAGAAGCATATTTGCACTTCTCTTCACAGGGGCTGCTTTCACATTTGTCTTGTGCTGAGACTGTTGCTGGGATCACTGTTCTGCAACCTCTAACTTGCAGACACTTTTTAAAAAAAAACCCAGTCTTAGGGTCCCTAGAAAGAACATTTTGGTCTTGTGGCAAAGCATTTATTTTAAGATAATTGTGTGCAATCAGAAGAGGACTGAGTTACAGTTTTCATTTTACCAACAATAATACCAGCTGAATGTTTATGACTTTTAAGTTTTTAATAATGTCTGTGACTTTTAAATACTTAATTTTAACTGCTTAATTGCCTGGTTTTCTGAATATTTAACTGTCTTTACAGTACAACTGGAGAAAAATCCAAGTATTCTCCCCCAAACACCTTATACTTCCAGGAAAAATGCTCTCTTGACTTCTGCACATGTCCAGAGGTGCCAATATCTGAGTTCAGATGAGTAATAAGATGTTTGTCTCCAGCCTTAAATGTGTAAAGATGTAACCTTTCCCTGAGTCTAAAATCCAGGCCTCTTGGCCAGATGCCCACCTGTGAAATAGGTGGAGGAATGTCAGAGCTAAATTTACCATGTGAAAAATGTGTCTTCTTTGTCTTTGTGCCCTTGTAAAATAGTTCTGCAGATGTGAAGAGCAAACACTCTAGTACCACCCATAAGCAAATACCTTTGAAGCCACGTGCACCCTGTGAGCCTTTATCTCCCCGGGCCCCAATCGGGCCAAATTCTCCTTTGCTTCCCTTTATGCCAGGTCTTCCTTTTAGGCCTGTCATGCCTTTGAAACCATCAATGCCGGGTGAACCTCTTGAGCCTTTAAGAAAGAAGGGGAAGAGGACTGTTACTTCACTCAGATTTCTGCAAACTAAGTCAATATGAACCAGCAACATGACTAAAATGGTGTGAAAACTTCAGTGCAGCAGTATCTATTTTTGGGGTGCCTACTAAAATCTATGGGTCTGGAGCAGGCACCAAAGCTCTCTGAGAGGTAGTAGAGTTCCTGAGGTAATGTACTCCCAGGAGTACATGAACCTGCCTGAACTGGCAAAGAAGAGATGTTATGGAGATGACCAGAACTTACTGTATTCTGAGAGATCAGTATAACCCCTCTCCTAGAAATGAGCTTTGAGATATGGGCTTATGTGGAACTTGTACCTAGTTCCACATAAGGTTTGTAGTCAGCCTGCTCTACATGTAGAGGTACAAATCATGGATCTAGGACTGGCTGGTCTTTTCTGACCAAAAAATCCCCCTACTCCTCTTTTCTAAGCAAGAGAATGATGTTTTACATGGGTAAATGCTAAAAAACAGATCTTAGTTTCTCTCAAATGAGAGCTGATCAGTACTCCAGAGCTAGTCTTGTCCTGTCTTTCCAACTGAAGAAATTGCAACATGCATTTTTATGCTTTGTGCTCAGGTTGGCTTCACATTGAGTTGAATGAACCCTGTTGAAACACCCTGTGTGGTGTTGGCAATGTGCATTACACATATGTGTTTTCTTGTGACTGGCAGGTGAGATTCTCACCTTCTCAACATAACATTAGTATCCTAAAGTCACCATTGAGGTCTTGTGTCTGCATTGCTCAGTTCACAGCTCCCAACTTTAAAAAACTTAAAGGCAATGTTTGGGGAAACATTTCTTAAATTTCACTGAGGACAAATGGGACTAGGACGAGGATAGGACGTTTAGACAGAAAATAGTAAGTACTGTGCATTTTTTTAAATGAGAACCTAAACAGCCATTGCTGTTCTAAACAGGGCTGCATATCACAAGCTAGCACTGTGCCAAGCCCAGGGGGAAATGGGCAGTGATTCTGGAATATATTAGGCGCATGATCCTAATTCTACTGTTTTAAATAGAGAGAGACCAGCAGAGAATATGTCTATGGTTCATGTTCACACAGAACAGCTTTAATCAGCTACTGTTTTCAAAGCAGCAGTCCAGAGCCCACCTTTATCTCCTGGAAAGCCATCCATTCCACTTATGCCAGGGGGACCAGTCACACCACGTATACCCGGTAATCCCGTGTGACCCATGTCACCTTTGTCACCAGACAGACCCTTCAGGCCCACGGGGCCAGGAAAACCTTGCTCACCATCTTCTCCCCTAGCACCAGGTGGACCTGTTGTGTAAACATGAGAAAAGGGAGAGTAAAAAAGGTTTGGACATAGATGATCATTTCATTCAAGGTAGCTCAAGAGGGAGAAAACTGCTGTCCTACCAACTTCATATTGAAGGTGGAAAATTAGGATTTTTTTCATCAAAGAACTGCAGAAATGATTGTAAAGATAAAGTAGCTCATCAACAGGAACCAGCCTCGCTATCAGTTTGGTTCCACATCCAATTGCAACAGGATCTTCCCATCCTCTTTAATTTAAGAATTAAGCCCCTTTTCCATAAGCCTACCCTCATTTGGTGGCTCCCTTTCCGCAGCCTGCCAGCAGCCAGCTCTGACCTGACTTGGTAGGAGGCTGTAGAAAGAAAAGCAGCAGCTCTGCCTGTGAGGGTCATTGCCAAACTTAACTGTCTGCTGTGGAAACCATGAAGCTGACCTGCCACAGAGGACTCACAAGAGGAATGACACAGGACTGCGTTAGTTCCTCACCAAGAGGTCCTTGAGAGCCAGGCCCACCATCTGGCCCACGGTTTCCCGGCGGACCCGGGAATCCATGTGTTCCTGGTGTTCCTGGTAATCCCATCAAACCAGGGAGACCTTGTGGCCCTGGATCTCCTTTGGGTCCTGGCAAACCCGGGCTACCATCCGATCCTAAAAGACCAAAACCATGCATTAGAGAGCATCATATGTAGAGAACATGTTTTTATATATTTCTTCTGTGTACACCCTAGGCTTCCAGGGTGTGTTTTTCCTTGAAAATTCAGTGAGAACAGGAAAAGCAAATTAAAGGACTGGTCTTTAGATTTAAAATAATTGATGTTACCAGCAAAAACCTCAGTATTTGCATCAGATAGGTTGATTGACCCTTTCACATGAATGGCAATTATTTGGCACCATGTGGATATACGTGCAGGTCGCTTTCAATTTTAATCCCAATCTTTCTATTTCAATCCCAATAATTCTGTTATTCCTGATCTTTCTGTCATATATGTCTTAGTAACAACTGAATCAAACAGTTGACTGAATCACTGAAATAATTCTATATATCTTTTCTAAAATGTTATAGGCAGGAAAAGTAACATTTAAGACAGATGGTGGGATCTGTGTTGTTGTTTAAAATTTTTCATGTAAGGTCGTTACAAGGCATTGCTGTAAGACTGATACAAATTCCTAAGCAAAAAGGCCCTAATTTTACATGACTTAAGGCACTGGGTGAAAAATTATGTCTCTACCATATACGAACAAAGGGGATGTTAAGTTTTAAAAGATAATGCCTGCTTTTCAGTCAGCTTGGAGAATCAGCAGCATACAAATAATACATGGCATTTAAAATCCAGGTCAAGTGGATCTCCTCTTTTATTCAGATTTTACATCAGTGTAGGTCCATTGGCTTGACTGTAGTTAAATGAGCTATATAATTGCAGTCACTTAAAGTGGGTTTTCTCAATAACAGCATGCAGGCTTTAGTTTTGCTATTCTAAGTGAAGTGTTAAAGGTGGTATAAAGGAATCAGTAATTTAATGTAAAATTCAAAAATTCATACTTGTAGAAAAATTCACATGCTATCTGGAGCCATCCTGTCAGAACTGTAAAATAAATCAAGAACAGACAAACTAGTAATGCTTTTTATTTTCACTGTATTTTTTTACTACTGAAAACTTAGTTCTACAAGAATGCTTACAAAGAGGGTGCAAAGTCACACCATATTTTTTGTTTTCAAACAAAATTGGATTTTGTCCCCTTTTCAGAGGTGTTAGTGATGCTTTCTGCCTTTTCTCAAACTTGTGAAGGGCGAAAGAGCTGCTTTCATCCCTTTCCTTCACTCTGGGGCTCTCCTGCAGGTGAAACCAGCTTTCCTCACTTCAAATAACTCTGAGAATTATGCTCTTCTTTATTTATTTTCTTCAAAATAATGAGAAGTATATCCAAAACCAGTTCCTGTGATAAAACTTGCTTCCAGCTATTCATAAAATTATTGCTCCTTTCTCTGTTCCACACAGGGCAAGGGGGTAATCTGCTGTCGTAAATTTAATTATGTGTCCAAATGCAATGGAAACTATGTAGCAGGGTATGCTAAATTCCCACAAGTGCTTTTGAAAGTCCTTCACAGAATTCAGAAAAAATCAGATTTTGTAGATTTTTCTGGTTTTCTGCAGGAATTTTAGTGTGTTTTTATGGTCTGTGAAATAGCAAACTAAAATGAACACTCTGAAGTTATGGATAAGTATAGAGTATTATCTATTTCTTATTTGTGAGTGCCCAAAGACTGACAAGATAAAATAGCTCATTAGCAGTTATTTTTCCATGTCTTTTTAGTTAAAATGTACAAAGTCAGCACTACTGCATTGTGCTGATCAGCAAAGCCGTGTAATACCCAGACATTTTGGTGTGGGAAAAAAAAAAATCTCAGTATTATTGCCGTACATAAGTGAAAAGTCAGCATAATAGCAACACCACCATTCCCTTAACTGCAGTGAAAAAGATTAGCATCTGAAAGTGACAAAGATGAGCAAAGTCTGGTTCTTGGGTATCCTACTATCATTGATTTCATGTAGAACAGGGTGAAGGAGAGCTGAACATAAGCAATGGATCTCCAGAAAGCCATCAGAGGAGACAACAGGTTGTTGGCAACAGCTGGCACAGAAGTGGAAAGAATTGGAGATTATCAGGCACTGGAAATTAATAGCAGAGTCATCAGTACCTCTGAGGTATCCTAACATGGCCTCTTACTACTCTCACACCCCTACAGTTTGGCTGCATTTGTATCACACTCTCATGCAAGCCTTTGAAGAAGCTGTTACCTCTCGTTCCTGGTACTCCTTGATCTCCTGGTGCGCCTTTCAACCCTGGGAAGCCAGGGAGGCCGACATCCCCTCGGGAGCCTGCTGCTGCTCCAAACACATCACCAGGAAGGCCCTTTGGTCCTGGTGCTCCTGGAGCTCCAGATTTTCCTGTAAGGCCTGGGTGTCCCTGCAGTCCAGGTAGACCATTTGGGCCTCTGTCTCCTCTGGGTCCAGTAAAACCTATAAATAAAACAAGGACTAGGCATCACAGAGTTCACTACAAATGTTGAAACTCAAATCCCAGATACACCAACATGATGTCCCCATTACCACAAATGACAAGGTAAAGACTTTTGTGGATTGGAAAGCTGGAGCTGGACTGAAAGTTAAGCCTAAGCATTGGTGAAAGATAGCACGGAAAACTGCAGAGAATTGCTCCCTGTGGCCTGGGAGCCATATGGGAGCCCTAATTTAGCAATTAGAGCACTCTGTAGAGCTTACCAGGGGAGAGAGAGGTTCATAGTCCTGCCCTATGCAACATAGAGCCACGTTTTATGATTCATCCCTTGCCTGCTGACCAGGATATGCATCAGCTCTTTTGCTCTCTGTTGTTACTACAGATGCTGTAGATGATTATAGAGAACACTGCCAGGCCATGTGCTGCCTGAAGGCAAAGCACAACCTGCCATTGGATTTGGGAAAGTTTGCAGCACTTCAGAATCTGTGATAATTTAGGACTTTGAAATCAGATAACTCAAAAAAAAATTTCCAGAGAGCTCATAAATTAAGTTGCATCAATGGCTTTTGTAATTGGGTACAGAAACAACTCATTACCCATTTCTCTGACAAATAAACTTGGTCAGTCACAGGGAAGTGGTAGTTTCTTGAGGTAGTTCCTGTAATTCTTGCTGGACTGACTGTTGATTTGTGAACATACACACCCACTGCAGCTTATATTTGCATGCCACTGCATGGATCACGTGTGTGGTGGCATATGCATAGGCTCATTTATGCTAATGTTGAAAATAATTAAATGGAAGTATTAATGCTGTTATTTTCTTCCTTTCTGCATCATGAGTATAATGCACTTGGAATCTAAAAGATGTTGTTATTGACTTTATTTATGAGAATGTAATGAATTTTTACCATCACATTTATAATTTTGAACAATAAAGCAAGAAATACTTCTGGATTTGAAAAGTAGTATTTTTGTCTAATGGCTTATTTATCAATGTAGAAGGGAATATAAGTGAAAATGTACCTGGAATCAGGTGTTTGTGTGAAGTGACTGCAGTAAAAGGCCAAAAGTATCTAAAGAATGACTATTTCAAGATACCTGGAGGACCTGGGAATCCTTCCCGCCCTGGATCACCTCGTGTACCATTTAGCCCTGGGTAACCCATTGGACCTGGATCACCTGGGAATCCTCTTGCACCTTTTGCACCTAAATTATATAAAAGAAAGTATGAAAGTGTGATCTGAACAAACAAAACAGAAATGTACATACAATGTAAAAAAAAAAGTAGTAGTGAATATCATCATGATATGTTTCTGGATGCAAATATGAAAGGTTAAAAAAAATTATCAGGGCTATACAGCAGCTCTTTAGAAGTATTCAAGACCCCAAAATACGTACCAAAAATCTAGGTTAAGTGCTTTTACAAACATGGATTAACCTGACTTAAAAACTAATGATATAGAGATGACTAAGGTAAAGATAATGAGTTTCACAGACTTTCGGAGCTTTTCAATATTTTGTAAATTAAGGCTTTTAGATTAAGGTCAAAAGGCAATGTCAAAAATGAATGTTCACAGAAATGGGCACAGATGACATGCTGTAGGAGGAAAAAAATTTTCCTTTGCCTGCTAAACTGATCACAGAAAAAGAGCAGACTGGTTTAGATAACCAAGAAGCAGAAATGTAAGGCTAAAGGTTCAATCTAATAATTCCTCAAAATGAATACAAATTAACTAGCCTACTTACTATATTTGTAACATTATGGTTCTAGAGATTCCCTAGTAAAATAAATTATGTGCCCTCAAAAAAAAAAAGGATGTACCAGTTCTTCTGGCACTGACCTCTTGTTCATACTGATTTTTCTTCTGACAGCTAGAATGATACCTTGCTTCCTTGTGATACAGTATTTGACATTTCAGTAAGGGCAAATATTACTGTTGTTTAACATCTCAAAACCTGCAAGCATTTGGTAGGATTTCTCTGTTATGTTTCAAAAATTATATTTTTTTTCCATGCAATAGTTTTATTACATGAGTCTCGTTAATTCACTGTACTACAAGATCAAGATTTTTTGGTAAAGTTCTTTGAAAATAATTCCTGTGGAATGTTTTGTTCCTCTACCCTCCCCAGCACTTTGAACATTTTAAATTCCCAGCTCAGGCTTGAAGGTCAACAACATGACTTAACATTTAAAATGTTGTTGCTTAGCATCACCATTAATTACAACTCTTTTATTCATTACTGAAAGCAGGTTTCTCTCCACTCCTAACTATGACAAACCAAGGAAAATATCACTCGGATTTTAATACATTTTCCCACTTTAGTTTTCTGAAAATTATGTTATTTAACCATGATTATTGATAGTTTTAACTATCATTTGTGAATGGGAAAAGGAAACATTTAAAAAGATGAGAAATGAGATGCACATAACCAGGTAATACAGTGTGCATAATATTTCACAGCGCTGTACAGGACTCTTAGCTGCTGTAGAGGACTATTTTTCTCTCCCTTATATGAAAAGTAACTTCTCAGAAAGAAATCAAAAGGAAAATCTTAGGCTTTCAGGTCTCAATGAAAAACTCCAATGTGCCCCTTACCCAAATGGCATCTTGGTCTTGTTTCCCAACTGCAATAACTAACTTTCATTAATTCTGTTCAATGTTGCACTAACTAAAAAGCCACGTGAGAGAAAGAAAGTGCAGAGGGAGAATACAACCACTGCTTACCATGTATTTCAGTGACTCATTATGTGATGTTAGCCAGTGATAACTTGTTGTGCTAAACAGCAGCATGAAAAAGTTTGCATTTTGGCCAATGTAATGTTTGGTTTGCAAATGTTTTAGCTGTTTGAGACAGAAAACAGCTTAAAAATTTATTCAACAGAAACATATAGCTCTTGAGACTTCTGAATAACCAAGATGTAACTCAGGATGGTCTGCGTGCATTGCCAGGAATTTCAGAGGAACATGAGGGTGGCAGACTATAAAGACAACTCCTTGCTTGATAGGCTGTGTGCTATTATCACCTGAGGGACTTGATTGTCTACAGAGGGGCTTCATGCTGACTGAAGAGAAGGTAGGAAATCTTGAGGACAAACCACCTCACTCTAAGCAGACAATGAAAATGGTGTAAAGTGGTGTTGGTGCTTTTGTGTGGGTCTGGAGAATGTGGGTAGGAATGATGCTGCAGACAACTCAATTGACACGACTATGGCAAGAAGAAGCTGTGAAAATGTGTGGTTTTCCTCCCAGTTTTCTGGTTCCAGAACTGCCTTGACTGAAAGGCAGCAAAGAACAGAGTTCTGCACTGAGCTCTGCAAGGGGCTCTTCCCAGGTGTTGGAGAGAGAGGATGAAAAACAAGTCTTAAAATACCCCCCAAGTCTTTAAATTACTAAAGCATGCAAGATAACAAAGTCAGAGAAAGATCTGTTAAAGAGCTAACCAAGAACAAAAAATGTAAAATACATGAAACATCATCACTTGTGTTACAGCAGTGTTACAGCTGGGAGTTAAATCTGACTGTACTCACTGAAAGAAAAACCTTCAAGCTCATATGAATGAAAGACTAAACAAATCACCATATTCAGAAAAAAGCTACAAATATTGCAAAGAAAACAAGAAGCATTGATCCTAGCAACAAACATAGGCATTAGGAATAATGAAACACAGGTCATCTTTCAACTGAGATAAAATTTTCCCTTTTAAGATCCATTAGTCTGTGATAAATCAATTAATCCATGTATGCCATAATAAACCTTGTGCTGAAAAAAAAAGAGCTTGACCTTAAAATTTATACTCCAGATCTCTAAACTTGGCTAAAGAACAGGGGCACAGATACAGATACATCAAGAAGTTTACATTTCCCAAAATCTGAAGGACCCAGCTATGGTTTTTGTCTGTGTCTTTGCAGCTGGTGATGAGAAGGGTTTATTGAAAAACAGTTTTATTGCTGAGGCTGGGAGTATGTAGGTATATAGGAATTATTTGTGCTGGTCAGACATTCCCTCTTCAAGGTCAGTCATTAATTATGACCACTCAGCACACTTTGCCCCTGTGTCTCAGTTGCATCTCACACAGTCCCTCATCTCTCTTCTCACCTCCTCTTCCTCTTGGAAGGAGGTGGGGAACCCACAGTGCTGGGGAGGCCCAGGCTGACCAGACAGCCCCTCTGGGGTGGGGAGACCAGCTCTGCAAGGAAGGTGTGCGTGGCTACAGACAGAAGAGCTGTGTTGTGTCAGCCAGCCTGGCCCACCACACTGAGCTGCATCACAGACTTCAGGCTCACACCTGCTGAAGGCACTCTGCACCTCACTTGAGGAGGAACAGTGAGAAGGATCTGTCACAGAAGCCCTTTATCACCCTGCTCTCAGAGGACAGGATTTGCCTTGTGAGGTGTGCAGTCAGCTCTGAGATCTCAGTACACTCTCTACCACTGAACTGTAGACTGTATACTCTTACTTGCACGTGGAGAATAGAAAATGGGCTGTCCTTCTGCCTTCTGTTTTGTGGCTGACACTCAATAGCAAAGGCAGGCTTAGTTCAGGAATGGTGAAGTCACCTGGGCTGCACACTGCTTAGATCTCTCTGGCAGGGTCAGGTTAATGCTGTGTTCCAAAGTAATTTCTAAAACTTGCTGTCTGCTAAGGCTCAGTTATAATCAATATGGCAAGATACCCTTCAAATGTAGTGTATGTGGGAAACACAATATGGGTAAAGGCAGAACATTACCTGTGGCTCCTGGAACTCCTGGCTTTCCTTGGGATCCCTTTGGTGGCCTTACACAGCCTGCACCTGCAAATAAAAAACCAAGTTAGTCACACTATACGTGCTCCTATGCTGCCTCTCAATGTCTCTGGGCCTGCAGTTGAGACAATTTTAGTAAAACAGGTAAAGGAAATTAACAAGTAAACTCCTAATTTGCAAAGAAATTTTATTCTTTATTAAAAAAAAAATCGGATATGGGTGTCATTTTCAGGGGAACATTCAAGCTGACCTCTCCATCCCAAGAGCTGGTCTTCTGCCTATTTTTCAGGAGCTACGGTGGCAAGTCCAGTTTGCCCAGTATAGGAAGGGTAGTCCAGCTTCATGGATTATTGTATTTTTCAGAATAAGAGAAATGCTTTGTTTCTCCATGGGAGATTTATACCAGTGAAGCAATCAAGCCAACTTTTCTAAAAATCTAAGGTTTTTTTCCTTATATGTCACATTGCACTGAAAATCTTCACACAAAGTTTTTCTTTAAAAAAAAGTTGCTAAATTTTTCTTGGGCACCTAATTACTGGTATTGTTTTTATAGACTGCACAGTAATCATACAATAAACACTCAGACTGATGAAATTAAGCATCTCTGAATTGTTAAAAATAGAGCTAAAAATAATAGTAGAGCAATAGTTTTAGAAAACGTTCAATTAATTTAGTTTACAGCTACATAGATGCACAATTATTTGTGACCTAAAGTTCAAATAATTTACAACAAAGAGCATCCAAAGCAGTCATCAGAAAGAAAGTACTGACCCATAAAAGCAGGGTAATACTAGAGGTATTCAAGCCATTTGTATGTGCAGTACCTGACCATATTGGCTCAGTTGCATCTCCTCTAGGAAAGTCTTCAGTGACCTGCCCACAGTCTGTGAGCAAAGAATTAGAAAACACAGTTATTATCTAAAAGAGAAAAATTGCAAAAAGACAAAAATGTTCTCAATTCTAACCAAAATGTCTATAAAACCAGCACATAATGTATTCTCTTAGGTATTATGCACACATACCATACAAATTACTTGCTGTAACATACTGAACTCTCTATCCACGCACAGATTAGATCCAGGCTTAAAACCTATCCTGTCCAAGTCATGAGGCTGTCCCATGTACAGTGTAAGGTTGACATGTGCTTGCTTTAGCTTGAATATTCTGCCAGGCTTCTCGAAGTGGAAGAATAAAACACTGAGCCTGGGCTCTGAATGTAGCCCATTAATTCATGCTATTTCAATACCTGACATGAAACTACTGGGACTTCTGAAGCATGTCCTTTTTTAAGATTCCTGGACAATACCAGCATTTCCTTTTACCCCACATAACCCCCACCAAGCTGTCCCTTTTCAGCAGTGTGCTACATAAACGCTGCACACAGCTCAGGGCTGATCTCCCATGGCTCTGATGTAAGACAGCATGGTGTCTCTTACCTAGTTGGCCAGGCTCTCCTGGCAGACCAGGATCTCCTGGAAGTCCTGGGTTTCCAGCTTGTCCTTGGTCACCTGGAGGACCCCGGAACCCTTTTGGACCAGGAAATCCTTCACCTGGCAGGCCTGCTTCTCCTGGAAAGCCCTTTGGGCCTAATTCACCTGGATAACCAGGATCACCGGGGAAACCTCTGATAGCATCACCCTGTGGGAAGTGAATGGAGATGGTCATTCCTGACTTTACTGAGAAACAAATGCAACTCAAACAGTTGAACTACTCTTATGAATAACAACTTATAGGCAGTAATTTCTCAAGTGTTGCATCCCAGCTCTTTAAATCAGCATTGAAAAGAAAGTATTTTTAAAATAATCTGACTTTAATGTAGACAACGTGGCAGTAAAGGCGTAAGAGAAGTGCTCCTTGAGGTAACACTTCCCTAAAAACACTGGCCCATGAAAAGCACTTGGACAATATGAATCAGTGTTGTGGAGAAGCTACTGGTCCTTCCTGAAAAGCCGTAAGTAGTTTTGGGGAGACCAAATGCATTGTTAGAGATGTTCCACTGGGGCATTTACTTCTGAGAAAAGCTGACATAAAAAAGCACCCGAAAGATTTTTTTCTGTCTGCACTCCTAGTGATATTTCTACACTACTGAATCATTTTACAGCATAATTAGAGAATGCTTTTCTATCTTCAGAAACAATATAAAGTACCATCTTCACTGGTAGAAAAAATACTGTGGTCTAGAGTGCTGAGTATAGCTCTTGCCCATCTTCAAATAGGATATATGAGCATCCCAGTGGTTCAAAACATCATATATGATGGGCCACAGGAATTATTCTTGCAAGGTATTTAATTTTGCCTAGAGAAGGAAGTTAGAAAATTAACAAAGACTACATGTCTAATTTCTAGATAGCTACAGTTAGTTAGGTGAGTTGCTATCAAGCAACATGAGAACATAATGTACATTTTAAGGACATAAAGTTGCAGTAAATTTTGCTTTTCTTCAGCACAGTTGTACCAAAGCTACTGAAGTTTAGCCACAAAGAATCTCACACTATACTAGGAGTCTCTAATAAACCATACACTACTACTTGTTGCTTAAGTAAAATGGAAATAAAAGTGAAAGATTTTCCTAAAAATCCTGAGAGTAAACCTGATGCTTAATTTATCAACAACCAGCAAACCCAGTTTTGCATCATTATCTGTGAAAGGACAGGCTGGTGACCCTACAGAATTAAGTGCATTGGTAACTGGGTGTGGTGTATTTGCTTTTTGTTGCTTACCGGAAGGCCAGGCTGTCCTGGTAAACCATCTAATCCATCTCTGCCTGGGAAACCATCTTCACCTCTGATTCCAGGCGGCCCGTCATCTCCTCGGATTCCTTTGGTGCCTAAAGAAGACTTTCCATTGTGAGACCAATCTTTCATTAACGCTATAAATAATAGGAAAATACAGGTGATAAGAATTCTCACTCTACCTTTTGTAGTTATGTGTAAAGAGTCTCCCTTTTCTCCTTTCCGTCCAGGAAATCCAGCTGGACCCGAAAATCCCTAGTGTTACGTACATTAAAAAAAACAAACCGCAAAACAAACCATAACTGCTTAAGAAATAAGTATCAAGATTGGCATTTCTACTGGACTGCTTAAAAACAACCCTCCTTAAATTTAACTGCTTTCCTGTTACTTTCAGTGAACAATTTCCTCTTCAGTAATCCCATTTTTGTGCAGAACCTTTATTAATATGTTCTAACTAGGACCAAGGTCTCTATGGCATGGTAGAAGAGATTCTGCATGAGGATGGATTGGGACACCTGGGGCTTTCTGTGAGCTAGAGTCCTGCAGGTGACTGCTGCTGCAGAACTGCACTGGAGAAAACATGGAGAATTACTCAGTGTTAGCCACTAAAGAAAATGCCCTAAGCAACTCTTTGCCACCTTGGAAAAAACCTTAGGCTTCAACTGATGTGCAATTCCTCTGTGCACCACTCCCAAGGAGAACAACCTCACAGGTGGCAGTGGAATGGGATCCACAGCACAGTTCTGGGGCTGAAAAGTAGCACTACCTTAATTTACCAGACAAGAACTCGGGCACAGAGGGATTAAGTGATCAAATCACTTAATCAAATCACAGACCTGTGGTAGGTTTTGGTTAGAAGGCAGTGCTGGAGGTCTTTGGCCCAGCCCAGCACTTGTAGACAGAGCAGGTTGCTCAGAGCCTTGCCCAGCCATGTACTGAAAATCTCCAAGGAGGGAAACTCTCTCTTGCAAAGACAAACTGTGGAGCCAAAGACCAGTCTCTGGCATTCTTGATTCCTTGGCATAATGCTGGAACCTCGTCCTGAAAGTGAAATTTCACTTTCAGCCCATCTGAAAGTAAAATTTCAGTTTCAGCCCATGTGAAAGTGAAATTTCTAGCTGCTGGCCAAGAGCCTTGCAATCACAGAACCAAATACATATCCATGGTAGGTGCCAAGGCCCAGAGATTATAGAGTCATTTACTACTGACTGATCTATGTCAGCTAGCTTTAGTTCTGAATAATTACACTCATGTTCACTAAAATATAAGCTGTGCGTGTTAGCTTTTCCTCAGCCACCTGTTACTGAATTCCAGGGCAGACAGTGAACGAAAGGGATGTACCTAAAAATTTTATTTTTGTTTAAAATACTCCAGTGCCAAACATTACTTAAAAGTGTGCCTTTGGCACCACTGTATTTAATTGACATTATTGGTGAAAACCATGTGTAAAAATTGTATCTCAGCTGCAGGTCACCATAACAATACAGGTTTGCACTTCTGTTAGTCAAAAGAGTGAGATTAGTTTTGACTATAAGCATTCTGCTTTACCTGGGACATATTTGAAAACTGCATTTTAATGGTGAGTGAAGCCAATCTGTACCCCATGGTAAAGTTGTTTCTTTTGGACATTGATTTTTTTTTTCAGACTTTTTGTTTTTCAAAAGAAATCTCAGGAACTTAAAATAATGCTGAGTTACTGCATTAACACTGCAATAATAGCATGATCTTCACATCGCTTTTTTTTTTCTGAAGATTTATTTGTTATGTATAATACAATTTAGCATAGATGTATTTTCAAAATATTTTACAGCTGCTTCTAATTTCCTTTTTTCCACCGAAAAAAAATCCTTTGCTTGGGACAAAACTTTATTTTCATAAAACTGACATAGATCTCATCAAGATTAATTGTATTTATCATCCACATATGTATCTTGTTGAACATGCTTAAAGAATTATGGAGTGATTTTTGCTTCAGAATAAGGATATGTAAGCTTCATTGTTTTACTTTTTGAATTTGCTGTTCTATGTCTGTACATGTTTATACTTCTCTCTTTTCTATAGTAACTTAAATTCTGGGATGAAGAATCTCAAAAGCGAAAAGCCTTGTAGAACTTACAAAGTTTTAACCAAAGTATCAAGATTATATTTTTGGAAATATTTCTGTCAATTTTTAATGACTTCTAGAAAGTATAGCTTTTCATAAATGTATTTTGAATTTTTGCAAAAAAACCTACCTTTTCTGCTTATTTTTTTATACAGCCATGATAAAGTCAAAGTTTAAGGTATATTTTAATTCTAAAAAAATTTAAACTTCAGATAGTTGTGAGTGGGCTTGGTTTTTTTGATGTTCAGAAGAGCCTTAAGTACTAACTGAAAACCTGTTTGCTCTGACATCTTTGGACGTTAGAATGGTATGTAGTGATAAGAAAAGAGGAATTGTTTTAAACTGAAAGAGAGTGAGTTTAGATGAGATATTAGGAAGAAATTCTTTACTGTAAGGGTGGTGAGGCACTGGAGCAGGTACATAGATTCAGAAGAGTTGTGGATACCCCATCCTTGGAAGGTTGGAGGGGTTCTGAACAACCTGGTGTAGTGTTCCATCCCATGGCAGGGTTCTGGACTTGTGTGATCTTTAAAGTCCCTTCTAACCCAAAGCATTCTGCAATCCCTTTATAGAAAACATCAGCTTTTGGTTCAGCATTACAAATTACTTATTCCAGAATTTTGAGAGACGTGACTGACTAAAGCCAGTTCTGCCTGTGATGAGACATGATGCAGTTAGCACACCACGTAGTACAGCAGCTCTGTGTATCATTAACAAACAAGCTGTTATAAGCAAAGCTCTTTCTTCAGTGTTACTGAATAGCTCTTTTTAGAAAGACTATATTGTAAAAAAGAACCTTACATTTTATCAGTTTAACATATGCATCCTATAAGCAACAACCTTAGGTTACTACTGGAGTTTTTTCCCTTTTAGATGGTCAGATCACACTCAGTACTACAGCAGCTTGAAAGGGTTATGCTTTCTTCAGACAGAAGATGGACTTCGATTTATGGAGAAATCTTTCACTCTCCTCAAAATTTCCTATTTTCATTTACATCCTAGCAATTTTTGGCCTTCAGTATTTTATAGATAATCTCCTGAGAGCTACTGAAGTGGGAAAGAAGAAGGAAGGAAGGAAGGAAGGAAGGAAGGAAGGAAGGAAGGAAGGAAGGAAGGAAGGAAGGAAGGAAGGGAGGGAGAAAGAAAGAAAAAGAAAGAAAGAGAGAAAGAGAGAACAAAAGAAAAAGAAAGAAAGAAAGAAAGAAAGAAAGAAAGAAAGAAAGAAAGAAAGAAAGAAAGAAAGATTAGTTTTAATCATTTTTCCATGGTGAATAGCTTGAGGTTTTAGATTCTTTTTTCATGGTAGGCATATAAAACTATGCAATAAAGAAACAGCCATCTCACTTTTGCTCCAGGATAGCCAGGAAGACCATGTGGTCCTTGATCACCAGGTTCTCCTTTCTGTCCAGGCTGGCCAGGGGTTCCTGGAAAGCCAGGAGGGCCACGGGGACCAGTAGAGCCCCTTCTGAGTTCCTCACCCAAAAGACATGTAGTGCAATCCCCTTCTTCACCTAAGGAAAAGATGTAAAGGAAAGAAAGCTCTATCAACAACTAACAAATGTGCAGCTGTAGCCATCTTATATAGAGACTTGAGAATATTTAAGTAGTTTCTCATATACTTGAGAAAACAAATCCTTTTTTTTTCTGACAAGAATCCAACACAGAGTTTCTCTGTCATGTTAGCCCCAGATCAAATTCATCAGTCCTCATGCGTGTCATAGTTCAATAAACCCAGACTGAACGCACTGGGGCGTTAAATAATGCTAACAGCAGATCATCTATTGAGTTATTTGTTATAACCTACCTTTAGGTCCTTTTTGTCCTCTTGGCCCAGGGAAACCTTGTATACCAAATCTACCTGGTGCTCCCTCTCGTCCTTTTAATCCAAAGAGAGGACCTAGAAGTATAATTAAATAAAAATATAAATTCATCTGCTGTAGATTTGCTCTTTTTCTCTTTCATTCCTATTTCTTTGAGCTGCATTCCATTTTCCCGTTTCCTGCAATGTCAGTTACTCTCTAATCCAGCCTGCTGTGATGTACTTCCTTCACTCCTCCTCTCTCCATCTTCTGACAGCTTCTCACATCATTCTCAGTAACTTCTATTTGCTGTGACAGACAATCCTTGCCATTCTTTGTTCTCTCTAACACTGAATTCATCCTCTCAGCCCAATCTACTCCACATCAGCACAAATAGCCTGCTCTGGATCACCTCCTGTACATCCTTTTCCCCATTCTTTCAAATGTTGCCAGGACTGTCTAAAAATCATGCAAACCTTGTCTTCACTGATGAGTGTACAGGACTTCTCTGCGTGTCCTTCCCACCTCTCATTTCCATTTAATTTTAATTTAATTTCATTTTATTTCATCAATGTCTCACTTTGCCCTGTCAACAGCTGTCTTTAAAATTATCAAAGTTGTTCCTGTGAATTCTCATCATCTTTTTTTATGCACTTACCAGGGGCTCCAACGGGACCAGGTGGACCACGAAGTCCTGGTGAGCCGTCCTTACCCGGAATCCCAGGTGGTCCCGCAAAATAAGCAGGAGATCCTATTTCACCCTTTTCACCTTTCGGGCCCATTTCTCCAGGTAAGCCTGGCTTATCCCCATCCGCTGAAACAGAACCAGGGAAGAAGTTCAAAACAGTTTATTAACAGTGCTGCTCAAAGAGCCTGTGATGTAACAGAAGAGAAAGTTCATACAATTGTATCTAATATGCAAGGAAAAATGGATGTATTTAGCATGGAGCAAAAATGGTAACTGCATTTTCACTTCAGGAAATCAATAGCACGTACAGAAACAAGGCTTTTTCATCATCTGTATTTCAGTAATTTTAAAAGAGTCCAATTTGTCCAAAGGAAACCGCTCTTCTTGCTCTTTGCCCCCCCCAGTTATTATCTACTATTCTGCACTGTGTATCACGTGATCAGCATAAAAAATTTCCCCACTGTGACCCCTTATCAGTCAAAACTCCCTATAACGTTAAGCTGTTAGAAAACGTATTGCTGGGATATTACCATCAGAAAATCCAGGAAGACCAGGCAATCCACGATCTCCCTCCTCTCCTGGGTCTCCTGGGAGTCCAGAAACACCTGGGAACCCTGGATCACCTCTTGCACCTGAAAGACATCCCCGATTCCACCAAACCTGTTACTGTGATGCTGCTCTTTGTAAAAAACCAAATATTAGAATCTTCAAATGCTTTGGAGTAGTAGAGTTTATAATAGTTTCTAAAACATAGCTTTAGAAATGGACAGACAGGAATGGTGCCAAACAGCTACCAAACCCAGGAAGAAGGATATATTTTTCACCTTTTACTAATATGCAGCTAGAGCTACATTGCTCCTGGCAAGCACAGAAGAGCAGCTCTCTGAGGAGAGCCCCTCTTTTTCTTGCAGGAAGTTTCTACTGTAACAGATGTGTGATATGTGAGCTTTCCTTTGCTTCCCACTACCAAAAGCATTTGCCTGGGCCCAGCTATTGCCTGCAGCAAGTCTCTCACTCTTGTCTAAGATCAGTGATAGTAGAGGACATGTGGGTGTTCAGCCCCCTGCCTGCTTCCTTCTCTCTCTACAAAGTCCCTCCTGCTTTTAAAAGGTTGGCAGGGTATTCAGGGTGATTTCACCAATGTTTTGGGCCTCTTGCTCCCTTTCTCTGGGAGGAAGGGAACCATTCACTGCTAGTCTCTCTGGCTTTCAACAAGACTAGTAAACTAGTGGTGTGAGGACCAGTAAAATCTGTGGTGTGAGGACAAAGGCCAAGGCAATGGCATGTGATCACTCTTGCTGTTTGTTGGCACCTTCCCTTGAATAGCTTTGGCCTTGGCAAAATATCACCTTTTATGTGTTTCTAGTCTAGCTATGCAGAGCCCCCATAGCTCTTCAGAACAGCTGACACTGGGTGCTACAAGCTTAGTGAAAAGATTGCAATGGAAATTTGTCAATTTAAAAAAGGAAAAAATACTCTTATATTCCACAAGGCTTTTCTAATGTGTGGGTCTCTTTCTTTCCTTCTTTCCTTCTTTCTTTCTTTCTTTCTTTCTTTCTTTCTTTCTTTCTGTCTGTCTGTCTGTCTGTCTGTCTGTCTTTCTATTAGATGATAAGAATGCTCTCTGCTGTGTTGCCACTACTGCTTTTTATCCAAAGCCTGAAACAGGACACAGAAGACAGACTCCCATTCTTCCTTTCACTGGACAACAAAGTCACACGCTTTTTTGCTTTTTCCTCTCTGTGGATACAGGCATGCATGGAAGCCTTTTGTATAGCAATCCAGCTTCAGTGGGAGAGACAAAGAAACCACCTGCCTGCAAAAAGGTGATTAGGGCACTCTCTTGGAAGGCAATTACAGGTTCTGGAACACTTCAGTAAGCACATCTTTTTAGGAGTTGAATTCTCAGTATACCATGCTTTTGATCTATGCAGAAGGTAGTAAAACAGCTGAGATAAACAATCGAAGCAAAGAAGATGTACCTTTCCTTGGGATGCGGGAAGGAAAATAGGAATCTGGCCCTGGAGCACCCATCTCGCCAGGCTCCCCCTGTCAACAGAAGTTGAAGCATCACTCCTAAACACATCATTATAGAGAATTTCTTTTAAAATGGAAAAGTATGCCCATGAAACACAAACCCTCCAAATCCCAAAGGCACTGACATTTAAGAAACGTCAAAGATGTCAAATTAACAAACCATATAACCTCTTTTACAATGCCAACAGGCACAATTGCTACTACATAATGACAGAAAAGGAAAGAAGGCAAAAAGACATCTGGCTTATTGCTTCTAGCAAATGTAAGTAAAACAGTACCTTGCTTCCTCTGGGACCATGGCCACCAGGTGGACCATCAAATCCTGGAAAACCCTGTAATACACATAAAAATGATTGACTTCTCCTTTATCAGAGAGAGACTGATTATTTGGTCTGCAGCAATTCCTCTAACACCAGTAAGGTTCCTTGTGGTTTGATGTCCTACCTCTTGGACCAAACCTAACTCTTGCCAAAGGCCAGAGGGACCTGCTGTGCTGCAGGCTCTGTCACCCCTGGCAGTGGTGCAGATGGAAGGAGCACCTACATTCACACCATTCCATGGATGCTGCAGGGTGCAGGAGGAGAAAAGGGGATCCCCCCCATGCCAGTTGACCCTGACACACATGGGCCAGGCAGCCAGACCACACCAGCCCGCTTCAAGAAAACCAAACAAGTCAGAATCATTACAAGCAGACATATTTTCAATGGAATGGAAACAGTGAGCAGTGAAACAGAACTGAAATACACAGATCCTTTTTGCTCTTTTCCAGGTGGCTGGAGACTTTGGCTGAAGAAGGGCTGAATAAGAAGGACTCAGAAGCAGCCAGATTTCAGAGATGCTGACCCAGATGAGACTGTTGCTTCTGTGTGCTTTATTCAGCTCTTTGACAACTTTTGCTCTCTAACAGAACATATTTATATGCACTCTGGAAAGAGACTGGTGTTCAAAAGGTATGCTTTTAGTAGAAAACAGTGGCTAGATCAACAACTGTTGTCAATTAACACAGTTTTGCTGAAACTAGTAGTTTTATATAATTCACATTTATAATTAGATTATTAGTCATCTTTTAAAAATCTCAGCATCTCTCAAATTTCACAGTGGGTACAACTCTTACCCAGAACTTGAGTGTTAATAATCAGCTCTGTAAGTCACGCTTGAAGTAGTTTTGAAGTACTAAAAGTACCACAGCTCTCAACAAGATGCCACAAACCTGATCACGTTTCAGAGACTTTTCCATAATGGCAAGTGTACATCTCATCAATGGAAAAAGAACCTCTTGATTATCAGGTGTAAAATATCTTTACACTAGGTGGAGCTGGTGGTCTAAATGCAAAGCCATCAGCTTCCTACTTAACTGCAACTTCATCTGTGTGCTAGCAGGACTTAATCATCCTTCTTTCTTTCTTAAGAACAAAGTCACTCAAAAATCAACAAAAAGGAGCTTGTGAATAGCTCATAGAGTAGGGTGTCCCCCCTCACACACACATTATACAATGATAGTCCATATAAACCAATGTACCTTCTGCTAAAATTATTGCCAAGATTCATCCTGAAAAAGGTGCAGCCACTGCTCACATCTGACTGGAGCACAAACCCATGTTAAGGTGAACCAGTGGGCTTTAATGGGTTTTGCATCAGCCTCTCCATGTAGGTATTAGTAATAGCAATTCCCTTTCACACCACCAGGACTGAATAGCTGTGCAAATGTTACTTTTCAGATTTCATGTACTTTCATGTCCCATGTGTTTCATGTTATTGTTGTGGCAGGACAAATCTTTAAACAAATAAAGATGGCAAAACATGGAAAAATCGTGCATCCCACAGCTATTTACCTCATGGAAGTGATTTATAATGCTGACTGAAGAAGCCTTTTTCTGAGCCCAAACAGAAAGTTCCTGTCTGACAGAATGCTATTTTAAATGTTTGGGTGTGTTTCCATGGGGACAGAGATTTAACTGGTATATGTACAGTTTCCATCTCTTCTCCCTTTGTGATATCCAAGATAACCATACATCTCAACCACATCTACAGAAAGCTATTAAAAAAAGTTTCTGGTTATAGCAAGAAAATTACAGAAATCATAATCACAGTAATTGGAACAACGAAAGTGACACTTCCCTGTAGTGCTCTCAAAAGATGCTCATGGTTTAAACAAATCATAGGGTAATTTTTTTTTTCTCACTGATGAGAAAAATAACTAACCCAAAGTTAGAATGATGGATGAACCCAGATGATATTTGTTAGACTACAGCTAGTGCAATTGCAGGCAGAATTTCTCCTCTACAGTTTACTTTTCACACAGCTTGTCTACTTACATGTTAGAAACAACAGTCTTGTATGAAATACTCACTCGTTCTCCACTGAGTCCTGGAAAACCATTGATGCCAGGCAGTCCCTATGAAGGTACAATAAAATTAATAAAATGAAATGGCATTCTAACATCCTCATGACAAAGAACCATTATTATTTCTTAGATAAAATAAATCTAACAGCTTGAAAGGCTAACAGTCAAACTTCAGATATATTTTCAATTAGATTTTTGTATGGTGCAAAGAGTACAAGTCTGAAATCTAATCTGGTATTTTATTTTTTATCTCTTAATTAATACATTATAAATTGACCATAAAGATTTTTAAGATGACTGAGATTTTTTAAAAAAACTAATTCTCAATTCTGTTCTCACTGCATTTAAGCACTTCAGAAACACTGCCCCAGAACAAGCAGTCATAGATGCTACAAGGAAGCATTTAGATTAACTTCCATTAACAAGTAAGTGGAGTCAGACTCATGTTTCTCATGTCATACCATGTTTTAACCATGCTCAGCAGACAGCTGAGAAGGAACAGTGAAATACAGTCTGTGCTGAGGACCAGGACAGCAGCTGTGGTTAGTGAGCACAGCTTCAGGTGAGAGATGCACAAGGCTTCCCAGTGATGGGAAGCATACCTTGCCATTCTTTGGCATACCTGTGAGTCCACAGGCACCCCTGTGGGTCCCCTGGGGGCCTCCTCCTACCACCACTTCAAAATGGCCTTTTTGCTTTCCTGCTTCAGGCAGTTCTGAGCTGGCCAAACCTACTGATCTGAAGAACTCTAATTTCTATGATCTGTTAATCTGTGTTTAGTTCCAGAAGGTAAACTCTCAGCTCAGATCCACACATTCAGCTGAGTGAATTCTACCTTTAGTAAGTGACTCACCCTTTGTCCTGGGTAGCCCATTACCCCTTCTTCACCTTTTTCAGGAGGAAAGAGAAGTACACCCTAGGAAAGATTGCATGTCAGTTCAACATATTTCTTCATTATGTGCAAAAAAAAATGCAACACTGTTTTATGGAGCTAAACAGGAAGAAAGCATCGTTGTAACACAAGGATAATCTAATAATAGCTGCATGTGAAAGAACTGTTGTCCTTAAAATTAAGTGTAACATGCTTGCTTCATTGCAATACCAGGAGCAAGCCATTAGAGAGAGGACAGTGTCTCCCTCCTATCATTTCCTTTATTTCTTCTCTCTGCAGCTCTGAAGAAGAGCCAAAGTAATTATTCAGCTATACAACCAATTAAACAACTCAGCTTATGCCCGAAGAGAGCTATTTGGCAAATACAGACATGCTGCTATCCATCCCACTGTACAAAACAAAAGAAGGGGAGAAACACATATCCCCTTTTGCTACATCAGCATACAATCTACAGCTTTTTCCTAATGAGTAAAAAAAACCCTACACGTGTAAAATATGACCAGCAGCTGAAGAACTGGTTAGCAACCACACATGGAGGGCATCAGGGCTCACAATGTGACCTTCTCCCATAACCTTGTGGAGCTGCTGACCAGACCATCTGAGAAAATAAAGCTCTGCAAAATGCTCAGTGAGGCATCCCTGCTTGGTAAAGACTGTGTTTTAAACCCCTCTGGGAAGTCAAAAGGAACCACTCAATGGCAAAGCTATTTAGTCAGTCTAGAGGTTGTCTGTGAGTTATAACTAAACCATGTTCAGTCAAGCTGGGTTGACAGCTTTACACAATACAGCAACATATGGGATTACTGCCCACTTACTCAACAGATGTAAAAAACCACGAGACAAAAAGTCTGTATGTGTTGGACAGTAGGCTTAAAAGGATTGAAAAATATTCCATATAGTCTTATTTAATGAAATATAGTGAAATTTGAAAACATAGGTCAGAAGAATAAGTAGAGATATATTAACAATTAAAACTAAAATTAAAAATGTGTGAAAGTCTTATTTCAGTAAACCAGTAAGAGAACAACTGATTGTACTGTAGAGCTATTACACATCAAGTTGTTCAGTTTTTCTGAAGCATTAGAACTGGTGTCTCTGCTTCTAGTACATCTATATTGCTCCATATCTATATTGCATTCCATCAGTGAAGAGCACACAAGTATAAACTCCAATATTATTATTTGACTTTGCTCTTCTCCACATGACTTACTGGAATTCCAGCATCCCCTCTTGGTCCAGGGTCTCCTCTTTCACCCTAACAATAAAGAAAAAAGTATTCAGATAGGTTTGATATTCCCATTTACATTTGAATAACTTTTATAAACACAAAATGACTGATCAGGAGAAAAAACACTACTCTTGTGCTTTCTTTATTCATACACTTCTTGTATAAAATGAATGCTTTCAAAAGAAATTTTTGAAGTTGGTTTTTAAAGAAATATTTGCTAATTTTTCTGAAAAGGTCTCTAGGAATGTGAATGCCCAGATCCTTCCAGGCTTGTTCATGAGATGTCTGGGTGGTGAGTGCCTAAGTAATGCCTAAGAATAAATGCACACTCTCCCATTTTTACCTACTGATTATCTACAAATCATTTGATCAAGTGCTCCTGTTAGGGTAAGACAAATCATAGCCTAAATTCCACTCTCTATATTGATGACATCGTTGTGGGAACCCTAAAAATCCCCTCAGGGAAACTTCCAGGCTTTGCCCTGGGAAGATTAACCATAGAGGATCCCTGCCTAGGTTGAAAGAGAAGACTTCCTTCATGTTGCCTTGCAGAACTACTGCCAATTTCCCCTGGACTGGTCACTTAACCCTGCCCTCCCCAGTTGTTCATCCCTCATTCCCCTCTATAGCCTGCTGCCCTTTGTACCACCCCTGTGCCCTCAGATCATTGGCCACTGATCCCTTACTTAAGCAGGCACACAGGCCGTGGCTTGGGTCTTCTGTCCCTGATCCCTTTGGCATGCTGAAATAAACCTGCTGGAACATATACAGGAGGCCCTTCCTCTCTTCCCTCTGCTGAGGCATGTGTATATGCATGGACTTGAAATGGCTGTTCCTGTGGCCTGCTCTGAGCAGCTTCTGAAGGAGACACTTGGAGAAGGTAGCAGCATTTTACAATCCTGCCACTATGCTAAAATCTCCATTGAATGTAACCACTCTCCAGGTAAGTAGCTCACATGTAGGTGTCTCTGCTTAGTCATGAAAATCTAAGCCTGTATGTTATTTAGGGCAGACTGCAGAGTATTAAAGGTGTTTTTAGATCTTTCAGTATCATAGCAATTTACTCATCTTACTGCAGAAATTGTATGAGCCATACTTATAACTTCAAATATGGGACAAAAAATAACTGGTCAGGAGGTTGGTGTCTGATACAGAATATACACATATAGGGTATGACTGCCTCTGCTCCCAGCAAGAAGCAGCAGTTGAGAATAAAATGCATCTTGCATGCGGGGATTTCTCCAATATGTATGAATAAGCCTTAACTCTAAGTATATAAATATCTGCATCACATAGATAAGTTATGAAAACAAACACAGTAATGGTTTCTCAGCAGGCACTTCTGCTTGTAAAATGAGATGTGATGATGGCCAGTAGCTGCATGCCTAAAAAGAACAAGCTTGACAAAGGCACCTCTAAACTTGAGAAATACTTTCTGAATTACTTTATCTACCATACTTCCAATAAATACTTTATGATCCAAGTTTGTGAAAGTAGCAAATATTTCTCTTCTGATATATTAAAATCTTTTAAGTTCTATGTGTTAAAGCACGTTTGTACAATATTCTAGTTTTGGCAGTGCAGAAAAATTTCAGAAAAGTACCCTCTTAGTTACCTTGTGCTTGTCAGAGGGGACACCCATCAGTTCTCTTGTAGGAAGCCCAGGTGGACCTGGAGGACCTGGGGGGCCCTGCAAGAAAAACATGAAGGAACGTTTACTAACAGCTCTAATACCTGGTCAAGTTGTTGATCAGCAAAGGCTCTTGGACACTGCAATCAAAGGAGCAGCACAGATTTGCCTCTGCTGGGAATATGGCAATACATATAGCAATACTTGCTCTTGCCTTGTGTGTTTCCCAAACAACAGCAAAGATTATTGCAGTATATAAAGTGGCCTGACTTTATACATTTCAGAAGTGTTACCTCTCTGTCAGTGTAAATGAGAACATAGAGAGACATAGATATTTAGGGGTTAATTCAGCTAAGATGTCCCTTATAGAGATTATAATTACTTTCAGACCTATACTTCATTATTCTCTTGTAATTATATAATGACATTGCAAATGAAGAGAGTATTTAAAATATGTTCATTTACAAACAGCAGACAGCATCCACCTGCCCTTTAGTAGTGATGTTAATTTATTAGTTTTCCTTTACCTGTTCGCCTTTTTCTCCATAGAAGCCAAGGCCCCTGTTGCCCTGCAAAAACAATAGGTCAATGTTTACCAAGTGTACAACTCTAATCTAATCTAAAATTCAAATTTAAACATACTTAAAGGCCTTTACATGCTTACAAGTCTGTATGACACCACTGAAGAACTGCAGTCACATAATAGTTTAGGTTTACCTTGAAGTATTTTTATAGATTTAGAAGCAATTTTGCAGACCTAAACTTTTAGAAAGACAACTCTATTTAAAAGCTCCTGCTACCAGTTCTTATTTGAGTTATTCACTGAGTAATGCCATGAAAAGATCAAGCATTTCTTCTGCAAGATTTTTAATAGCCTTGAATGCTAAATAAAAGCACTTAAATGGACCAGAACAATGAACTCATATATTTTTTTCCATGGAGATAAAATTGAATTGTGAAGACTGCAATGATTCTCTGTTCATGGGAAGATACTGTGACTACAGTAGCAAATTAAATCTGGCTCTAGAACTGGTATAATCTTTTCAGGGTAGGTGAACCCATGTAAGATTGACTTCCCATGGTATGCAGCCAACACAGAAAGTCTTCTGCTACACAGTCTTTCATGCAGCCTGTGGTTCTTTCTTTTACTGCCTCCAAGTAAAGTGAAGTGTTGCCTTCAGCACAAAATCAACATTAACAACTCTGATACAAGGACTTACTTGTGGTCCTGGGGGCCCTGGGGGTCCTGGTGGTCCCTGGGGAAGCACAATAGGGGAGAGCAAGTTACTTGTTGCTTTCTAATCAATGCATGCAGGAGGTCAGTTACCCTCTGTCTGAAACCTAAGTATATGTCTAGTAGGGAGTATATTCCTCAGCATCTCATGTGCTACTGTTACTATATTAGCTGTATTTAGTGTTCTGAAAAATACCTAAGTCACACTGTAATCTTTCTCAACAGAATGACAGTTACCCAGCCTAGATCTAATGAAAACCCATTTCTCAAGTAATGAGAACTTGTGTTTTTGGATCCTGACTAAGCAGCATTTTAAGCTCAGACCTAAAGTTAAGCACATCTTTATGTGCTTCACTGGGCTGTAGTTTTGGTAATGTATTGGTCTGTAAGGGGGTTGAACTACCACAGGCATCTCAGATTACCTATTTGAGATTGTACAGAATGAAATCAAAGGAAGAAGTCGGAAAAGGAAACTAAAACAGGAATTGTATCTGCCAGAGGCTTACAAGAGGTAGGAAAGCCATTAACTGAAGAGACAACCTCCCTTGCTACAGTCAGCTATGGTAGTAAACAGACTCCAAAGGCTCTACACATGAAAAACTCTGTCATATGAGGGAAAGCTGGGGTGAATAAGAAGCACAAGCTGTTCAGCTCATGGTGAATGAGTGACACAGAAAGGAGAGAAGGTCGCAGATGAAACTGTCCACCTACTGAGCCCTGAAAGGAATGTTATCTGCATAATGCAAAATCAAGCCTAACCTGCAAGGAAAAAAAAAAAGTAACATTCAGGTGAGGCCTGAACCTTTTAGGCACCTCTGCCTTGTTATGTACCTTTGTGTGCACAAACACTTTAGAAGTTAATTTTCTGCACTGGCCTGTTTTATCACCTCGAGTAAATGGCACCTTTTCTTTCTCACTGGTCCATGCTGTGGATTTAGGTTTGTTTTGTTTTGTTTGATTTAGTCTGGGTTTTTTGCAGGTGGGGGGAAGGGAGATGTCCCTGAAAACAGCTGTGGAGGCTGTGAGCGAGAAGCCCTGAATTAATTTTTTCCCCTCAGATCAGGGATGTAAAGAAGGCCCAAAGTAAATTTTGGCAAAACAATGAAAAAAGAAAATGCTACAAAGTTGTGTTACTGGAAGATAAAAGAAGCTTAAAGAAAATTCAATCTATTGAATTTGAGTATCTGCTTCTCACCCATAAAACTATTAACTATGGAAATAAGAAATGTAGAAATTGTATCTGGAGAGAACACAGTTTTCCCAAAGAACTAACTGCAAAAGCTGTCAACATCAATACTGTAAATAACGATTTTGGGAAAAAAAATCACTGAAAAATAGTTTAGAAACAATATTGAATTCTAAATACCATTCAATCTCCTGTGGGAAGTATAGAGAGCTAATATACATATCCTTTAGGAGCAGAAAAGATAACATGTTCAAGTCATTGTATTTCTGATAACTCAGTGTAGGGAGATGTTTCAAGGAAGTTAAAAAAATACAATAGGAATCAAAAGTCTCTGACAGCACAGGGCAAAACCCCCTACACCTGTTTCTGCAATATTCATCCCCCCAGTGTCTCAGAGTGCTTTTCAAAAGGTTTTATGTCCATTGACACCTTCTTGCTATTTCTCACCTAGGTTACAATCCAACATAATGGAACTTGCAGAGATTACTCTTCTGTCTGGTTAATTTTCTAGAGAACATGATTTAAATATACTCACAGGTCTTCCTCGCTGTCCTCTTGGACCAACAGGTCCTTGAATTCCCAGTGTACCTGGAGGTCCCTTGAAATAAAAAAACCCACCAACCATCAATAAATGATGTTCTGATATTAGTTATTGTTGATATTTTTATCACATCCACTGTAACACTACTTACAGGAAAACCAATGAACCCTGAGTCCCCAGGATCTCCCTAAAAAAAATAAAACAAGTAAAAAAGGCAATAAATTCTATATGCAAAATCAAATAAAATCTTTTTATCGTTCACTTTTTTTTTTCTCATTCAAACAACTAATTATAGCATGCAATGCTACTCAAACCCTTCCATACAGATGCATTCCATAGAGATTTTGAGATAACTGAATGTGGGCCACACAGATTTCATACTTTATGGATATGGTTTAGTTGCATGCAATAGAGTAGAAGGGTACAAAGTTGGCTAGTGAAGTTAGGGATCCAAACTACACAACAGATCTATACAACAGACCACATTGATTTTTTTTTTGTTGAAAAATCCTATCTAGCCAGTGGCTTAATTAGGGCTATAATCTTAGCTGAAATGTCCAAGCTCATTTTTGTGAGTTGCATGGGAATTACTGAATCATTTTGATTCTCTTCTGAGTCACTAAAAGCATTTGGAACATACTGTTTTCAGTGACCACATATTTTAACTTCAGTACATGCTGAAATGTTTCTGGAAATTAGATCCAAAAATGTTCTAGCCCAAAGACCTTTCAACACACATAAATAATGTGTTATTCAGTCCAAACACCTTCAATCATTTTGAGTAGTATCTTAACTAACTAGCTAATTTGGCTTTAGTTAACAGAATAATTTGTGGAACCAAGTACTTTCTGAAATGAATGCAGGTGTCAGTGCCCATTACTGGCCACAATATAGATGAGCATTTCTTAAACATCACTTAATCACCCCTGATTACTAACAGTGCAGATTTGAAGATTTTCAAATAGGAAAAGAAGTTTCCATCAAAAATACAGGCAGCTTAAAAATGTCAAGAGAAATACCTATTTTGGCACTTACTGCTGGCACAAAATACACACAAACAATGTCAGCAGATCCCTTCTGTGCTGAATATAGCTCAGTTATAGCTCAGTTGTAACTTTTAAATCAGCCACAATTTATACTCTTCTCTATATGTAATCCCTTATCTCCTTATACCTTCAAATTATGCAAGATGGTATATATATGAGAAAAAGCTGCAAGTGATTACAAAACAAGCTTTGAGGATTAGACACAGTAAAAGCAGACATTGGAATATCTGGGGTTTACTGAATAACTAAATAAAATATTGAAGGATATTTTACCCAAAGTCAATCAAACACTTGCATGAAAATTTTACAGGAAAGGTGCTAATAGTGTCCAGAATCATTCAAATGACAAACCTATGGCAAAGAAAGGATTTTGCCATGCATGATACAAAGGTAGTCATTGAATAAAGAGGGAAATGTTTGACCTACATCATCTCCAGTGCCTTTGCTGACATTCCTTGGAAATAACTGAGTTCATATTTTTCCCCTTGGACATCATATAAACTTTGGTGCAACCTGAGAAAGGAGAAGCTGCCTTTCAAAGCCTTTCAAATCAAAGTGGGCCTGTTGGGATGTGCCCATCAGAATGTAAGAAAAATTTACCCTTCATCATGTGTCTGCAAAACTGTACTGGGCAAGAACGACTGGTGGGAGTGACAGATGTACGTACCCTGTATCGGCTGATGATCTCCGGCGCTACAATGTACGGCTCGCCCTTCTGGCCCTTGGGCCCTTGGACTCCCTGGAGGAGACCAAAAAAACCAAAGCACAACCTGAGCTCTCACACCATCTATGCTGACATGTAAACAGCTAAGAGTGAAATGAAAAATATGTGTTGGTGTTTTTATAAGTGTACATAAACATACTGCAGTTTAGAGGTAGAGACTACGCCTAGCTTTAGAAATTTATAGTTTAGGAAAAAAAAAAGTGTAAACCCTCACAAGACATAAAATAATGAATTTCTAAATTTTGGGGAGAAACCCCCCATTACCAGGGAGTGGTATTATGGGGTAGCATCTCCTAGCTAGAACTGGTGCTGCATTTCCCAGGGCTGACCTGTGCACATGTAAATCCAGAAGCCCCACCGCTCACCTCAGCATGATCCTGTGTATCTCACCATGAAAATCAATACTTTGGCCATGGGGCAGGGAAGAAAAGGATACTTTCATCAGCAGTTTTGAGTTTAATATTATTTTATTGCTGTTGATTAAAGCTGTGCAGGTTTTCCTACAGTAATCTCTCTGCAAGACCTGTGTGACAGATCTGAGCAGACCTTCTGGCCCTAGCTACAATGCAATGCCTAAAGACAGTGCAGTGTGTCCATGCTGAATCTGCACAAATGCTCTGCTGGGCCAAAAAGCCCCATATTTCCTTTATTAAGAAATGTCCCATTAACCCAACCCATGTGTGAATGAAACTCATTCCAGCAATGGTCTTAGCTTCAGATACTCACTTACTGCCAGCTACTTACAATGCTACCAGGGAAACCAGAAAGTCCAGGAGTTCCAAAGTCACCAGGGTCACCTGCTGTCCCATTACAGCCATCATGACCTGGTTTCCCCCTTGGTCCTGGCTGGCCTGGATGACCCTGTTGAGAAAAAAAAAAAAAAGTGTTTATCTATCCATCTGTTTCTAGTTTTCCTTTTCCTGTAGTCATGAAGTATTTAGACATTCTCACATTAAGCCCAAGGCTTGGATCCATGGGAAACTAGGATTTTCAAAGACAGAAACAGACAGTGCCTTTTTTTTAATATAGCTGCAGCTTGAACCAGATGCCCCAGACAGCACAAAAAAATGAGTAGTGAAGGACCTCTCAGAAAGGCTAAGAAAGCTATGTTCAATGCAGGCTCTGTTATGCAGAGAACTAAGCCAGATGAAGCTGCTGTGCAGGGATCCACCAAGAACTGGGATTATTAAGCATTTCACTGCTTCACACTGGAAGAGTGGGAAGAAATGTTCCTCACTGAGTTTGAACAGCTTCCAAGCCAGGAAAAAAGTCATGGATGCTGTTGGAGCTAGACTGAGTGTCATGTTGAGGCTGTGAACATGGAAGAAAACAGCAGGGGTCAAAGGTAGCGAGCGGGGGGCACTCCAAGACCTTGACATGGAGCCACTGTAAAGTTACTCCTCAAACTGTATTTTCATTGCTGTTCCTACATTCACCTTAACTGCTGTTGGTTCTGGTTTGCACTGAGGCTGATGAGAAGCAAATCTTTCCTTGAGCAGCTCTTTGTTCCAGCGGGCTCAGTCACAAAAAAACAGAAACATAAAACATTTCTCCCTTCTCCTTTATCTATAGCAAGAGTTTTCTCTTTGGTTTTGCTCCATTGCTTAGAAAAAACAGAAGAATATCCATGTCCTTACTCAGCTCCACCAAATACTGGCACTCCTTGTCCCAGAAGAGACTCAGTCTTGCCACCATTCTCTCTTGGCTCCCAGCCCAACATCCTAGCACTGTGCTACTGTGGTTTGTTCAGGTGTCTATCTACCTGCCTTCCCATGGTCAGTGAGAAAAATGGTTGGAAAATGTAAGGGTGCTTGAAGGGCAGGGAAGCTCGAAGAGCATACACAATGATAATGCAGGTTCAAGTTCTGTCTGAAGGTATTTATCCCTCACAATGCAATGTGCAGAGGTCAGGGAGGCAGGGCTGAAAAAGGAAACATACCCAGGTAAGAGAAACAGTCCAGCTATACTAACACTGGGCTTCACAGGGGAGCAATTTATTCTGCTTCCCAGGATGTTACAGTGCTGAGAAAAAAAATTGGCATGATGCAGTGAGATGAACAAGATACTTGGCTCAAGAGTGTTAATAGAAATGGCGAATATGGTTTTCTTTTTTTCCTTAAAGAGTGAGAAAGAGGAACGCAAGGAAGCTTGTGAGAGAGAAATCCCTGAAACTTGATAGGAAGCTCTTCTGGAAACAAAAGAGGGTGAAAGCAGAGTGGATGTGGATGCGTGGGCTGCATTGCGGGGCCCTGGTGTCAGGGAGCACTACAAAGGAAACCCAAGCCTGGGAACTCTGTCCAGGGATTCCAATGACTCAGATTTCTTTGTTATTTTATGACACAAGATGTAAAGAAGTGTAGGCTGGGAAAATACTGTGCTCTGAACTTTACCCGGTTTTCCCCTTTGAGTGTTTCAGTTTCATAGACCTGGTCAATTGGTTCAAAGTTTTACACTGTTGAGTGCTCAGTAAGATTTTTAAGACAATCTCAAGCATGCTGTATGAGCTATAAAGCAAATTAACCATAGTTAGTATTCTTAAAATCACTGGTTGTTATACGAGCTCTGCAAAGCAGAAATAATTAGGAATGCCCAACTCATGTCCTTCATTCACAAGCTTAAGAATTGTGAAGCACTTATGTCACAGGTCTTGCCTACAAAAGAACATACTTAACTGGGTAACCTCCAGAGACATAGGAAATTTCTGTTGTTTTCTGCCCCTTTCACAAGGGGATTCCTCCATAGGACAAAGCAAATGGACTTTAATTATCTGAGGGAATGAGAGGGAGCACAGATTCTGCTGTTTTGTTATATCTGCAGTTCCACTCACTTCAGCATATGCCCTTAGCTGAAAAGTGTGTACGTGGCTGATGCAGAATTTAACCCAGACATTTTAATTAAAATACAAAGGCTTTAAGCTAGCCTGCAATATTTGCATTTGGTGATTTCTTAAGGATGAAGTAACCCGCTACTTACAGGAATGCCATCTGCCCCGGGAAATCCAGTGACTCCTCTTTGTCCCTAGAGTGAAACAGCACAATTAAAATGATGTTCTGCTAGCATTTTTCTTATTAGCTAAAACATTTGATATTCAAAAGTTACCGCTTCTCCTTTGGGTCCAGTTATTCCTGGGTATCCTCTTTCACCTTTGTGACCTTTGGGACCTTGCACTCCTGGGATCCCCATCAATCCTGGTGGTCCAGTGAATCCCTGTGATCCAAGGAGTCCTGGCTGGCCCTGATAAAAACAATAAAACAGCATTTACATAGGAACAGTTGTGATGCACGAAGCTGGATAAGTTATCACTGCTGTAACCAAGTCAATCTCTCAAAGAAAAAATAAACACACAATTTCTTTCCATCCCAGTAGGCCAGGCTCTTTGATAAAAGTCATCTGGAACACCACATAGAAAAACTCCAGCAGCAGTGACTATATTGCACATGTGGTCACAAAATTAACGCATGGATATCAGCATTCAAATCAATATTCACTACTTCAGTAACATGGCCACAAAAAGACTGTTCTCTTTGGAATCATTTCTCAAGAGTGATTCTCCTACAGTATAACATATGATGCTCCAAACAAGTAAAATATGCTTAAGTGTGAAATTTATTTATTGGTCATATGTATTACAAGTGGTGTTTGATATTTAATGGCAGGAATTTCTGCCTCTTTAGTGACAATATTTCTGTTCAGCAGTGGAGCCTGAAAATGATGGGAAATGCATGGATCCACACAGGTTGAAGAGTTGCACACAGGGCTCCCTGGTCATTCCCCCTTCCAGCACTGGTTCGGCTCTTCACGCCACTTCAACCATTGTTTAAAAAATGTTAATCCCTGTTGGATGACAACATCACAAGGCTCAAAAGGGGAAAAAACAATTTTGAAATGACACAATGGTGGTTTAAGTAATGGATTGTGACAGTATGTCTGAGATCTGTGAACTGAAGTATTTGAATATTGTTCCAGACGTAGCATCACTGAAGGCACACATGTTTTGTATGTACTCACTGCACTAATGACATTAATAGTACATTGCTGCAATCTTTTCTGAAGAAATATGTTTTAAATGGGGCAAAGCACCATTTACCAAGACATTCAAATTAAGTCAAATCTAATGAAAGTTGTTTTTAAAAGACAATTAGATTTTTTCACAGACCAAGCTGGAACAGCACCTATATCTCACAAAGGAGAAGAACTACAGCAAACCACAAACAAACACATATATATTTATATCAAAAAGCTGATTAAAAAGAATTCATTTTTGAGTATAAAATACTTACCCATGCCTTCAAAGAAAGAGCTAGAAGGTGAATGCAATTCCTGTTCAAGAGTTCAACTTCATTTAATGCCACTGAAGTGGAAAGAGGGCAGTGTGGGGATTTGAAAAAAAGAAACCTGAATATAGCCTAATTTCTTTGGATCAGGAAGTTGTACCAAAGATACCGAACAATGCCTTACTGATATTAGGCAAAATTTATTTTAGTCTCATAGGCCCATTTGTGATACACCTTAAAAACGTCATAGTCAACAATTATGGAAAATAAACATACATCTGTGCTATAATTGTCTTCATACCACATACCCCAAACCAACGCTATGACTGAAACACGGCTTACTTGTAGCTTCAAAAACAAATCAATTTTCCACACCGCTTCCATGTAAAATGGTTGTCACAATACTTGGGGTAGGTTTTATATTTTACATCTTATTGTATCATATAATTTGAATCCACATTGAGAAGCTGACACAGCCAAACAAATTACAGAACTTAGTGCAAGTCTTTAATTTTGGAAGAACACTAGGAATGAGCTAGAAGGCTAGATTACATGGAGTTCGTTGGGACAGACCACCAGGATGGATCTTGTACAGTATGGATCTTTTGCTCTACTGTTATGACTGATCTGACATGACTGATGGTTTAGGAGCAGTGCCAAAGGACAACATGAATTTAAGTGTTTGAGCTGTCAGTGTGAAAGAGAATTCCTTCTGCTTACAACCAAACCTGACTTTATACAGCATCCCTACTTTTAAACCAAGTCTGCTCATGTGGATTATTAGTCACTAAAAGGCCCATGTCTTTTCAGATTAACAAACTGAGAAGGAGCAAAGACTACATAGAGACATCTAAAACATAAAAGAACTCATGTTGGCAGGAGGTATCTGCATTTGAACAAGCAGCTGCCCATTTCCTTATGCCAGGCACCACCGGTTACTGCAAATGCATCTTCCTCCACCAGAAATAGTTTTTAGCTTTTTCAAAATGCAGTGAATCTCTAAAATTTATTCTGTGGAGGTGCAGACCACAGTAGAAATATTTTCTAGGTTACCCAACTCAAATGGAAAGATGCTGATTAAAAGCACTAGAATAATGAATTAAATCTGAGCATTTTTCAATGTGAGTTCCAAGATCAGGAAAAAGAAAATCTTTCATATGCCACATTTTCTCCACTTTTCTTACCTACTGTGGCTCAAAATTCAAGTATATAGGAATTGACAAAATACATATGTGCATGCCCCATGAAACTGCTTTTTCTAGGGATGTACACATTTCATTAATTAAAATAATGGAGTCAGTGATCTTTTTTGTTTGGGTTCTTTTGGTAGAGCAGTATAAATTCTCATGCAAATATCAATGAAAAATATTTGAATTTTACTATAAAGCCTTAAAATATTCAATGCTTCATGTAGTTTATTCTTCCTCATGCACTCAAATATAGAAAGGAATCTTTAAAAAGGTTCCAAAAGGATAGAAACATTTCCATTACTTCTGCAAAGAACACAGAAAAATGATTCAAATTCATTTGTAGAAATTAGAGTTGGCTCCAGTTGCATTTAATTACTGAAAATTAATGTTTCAGTTGCTTCTGCAAAGAAAGGAATACATGGGTTCTGTGCACTGAAAATGCCACTTCATTTTTGGAGTCCCTGAAAGCCAGAATAAATCATGTAAGTTCTAAAACCCACTTAACCTCCTGAGATAAGCAAACCTTCTCTTTAGTGCCCCTCTACCCTCCTTTAGAGGGCAGCTGTCAGGAGGTAGAACATGTAAAACTTTTCATTGCATGCAGTTTCTGATAAAAGGCTGGTTATGTTCAGAATTTTCAAATCTATGCCTGGCTTTCTATAGGGACCATGCAGAGGTCTACAGTTCAAATGTGATACTCCATGGAACATGTTACCTCTAACTCCTACAGATACCACGCTCCCACTTCCAGTCCCATTTTCCTGTCTGGTGTGGAGGAAGAAATAAACAAGGAATGGAAAACATGGAAGAGGACTGGGTATCAGCACCCCTCCCCCCTGCTTTCCTGGTAGTTATCTGGTCATTTTTTTTGGTTGAGGAATATGGGTTATTTAATACAAAGACAAGAGAACAGATCCTCATGGGACTAGTTTAACACAAGGCTAGAGTCAGAGCTAGGGAAATACTTAATATCATGACAATGTTTGTGTAATCCTTCAGCCAATTAGTACCTTGGCTTGTTAACTGAATTAACTTTGTTAACCTTCGTTAACTCAGACATGTCAGCTTTAACTCTGCTTTCTTTATCTTAGATCTTTTGTACGACAAGTATGTCCCCTTTTCATTAGCAAGTGACCTAAGAACATTCTCTCTTTGGCAAAGGTCACTGAGGAGATTTAAGCAAAGACAATCACTTTGAAAGGTTCAGTCAAACAAAGCATGACTCAATTCTTAGTCCCAAATACCCCTGTGTGACACATACCATGCATGGTACTACTCTGCCTGTGCTCTTGGAGGGTCAGAAATCCTAGAAAATTCTCAAAGCTGTAAAATTGTGCTTGACTTAAGATCTTAGGAAAAAAAACAAACAAGCAACTAACAAAAAACCCCCACCACGAGCAAGCCTAGAACATATAATCCATGTTTTATTTTAGAAAACTCATAAAGTACTTTCTCTTGTACCCACTCTGGCCCATGGTGCCCTTCCAATTTCACTTGGAACTGGATCTCTTCCCAAATCCAGAGCATGGCACCATTACCCCATGCCGCCCACCACGGGACTTACAGGCCAGTGCTTAAGAGGCTCACTGAAGTGTGTGTGGAATGCCATGGCCAGCACCTCCGAGACAGTGCAAAAAAGAAAAGGAAAAAGTGGGCTGATGTAATATCTTGAAGATTAACAAGAAGTCCTTTCATTGTTTTTATACAAAACTTGGACAACTGTTTAGTTAAATTACAAAGCTCCCAGTGTCAGGATATGCACCTAAATAGGCAGTCCCTGCTTTGGTCTTCCTGCAACTTCAGCTGACTGGAAGAGGTCTCGCAAAATTCTTATGGCCAGCCCAGATGTTGTGCAAAAACTATTTACAGAGAGGAGCAAAGGTTGGAAATTAGAAAGCCAGGAGGAAATCTCCCCAGAAAATATTTGCCATGTTATATATACATTTTCACTTGTCCAAGTGACATGCATGAAAGAAAATGCTGCCAAGGTTGTGACTGAATTTAATAACTACATTTTGCAATTAAGTACTTGTGGACATAAGAAGATCCTGATCAGACTTTTAAATTTGTACTCCATGTTCATGCTTTGCAGCTTGAATTTTAATTTCCAGCTCTTTTACAATCAGTCAGATGAAAGAGAAGTCATGTTGCAATACTTTCCTCCTTCTAATTTACTGTTAAATTTACAGTGTGGAAACAAAATTGACAGAGGAGGGTGTGCTAATTTTGAAAGCAACCAAATGTTTGATGTGCTATACAAAGAAAGATGCAATAAATGACAGTGCCTCCTCCAAAGGTTTTAAAACACAGGAATCATGAATTGCTGAAAAATCCACCTACCAGGTTGGAGATACAAATATAGGAGAAAACCTGATTTGCAATAAAGAGGAGACAGAGTCAGAGCTTCTAGAGAGCTTCCCAGCCATTGAGCCCATTTCTCCATGTTTCATTAGAGATAGCCATTTTGCAATTGCTTCTGGTACACGGAATGTGATGATTCAGTATTCCCCACATGGAAACAAGCCTTGTAGACCATCATTTCTTTTAACAGTGGACAAAAAGAAAAGAGGTTAATTCCCTGACATTTTAAAAAGGTCACTGGTGAAAGGACAAGTTCATTTCCTGCGGGAAGGGTGATCTGACCATGACAGACAAGCTGGAGCTGGGATTTTTTTGTAAAAGCTCTTAGTCTGGAACGGTCCCTGCAAGAACAGATGGGGAAAGGACGTGACAGCAAAGACCTCAGTGCACTCCTACTCAGTGAGACCAGCAAGCTGAACAGACAGCAACTCAACAGGGAATAAAAAATTTATAAGGAAAATGAGCAACTTTTGAGCTGATTAAAAAGTGCTAACCCAGGAAAAGACATCTCCCCAGGCACACAAGAAAGAAGCAAAAAAGTTTTTAAATGCAATGCTGGCAAAATGTGGAAAACTGGGTGTAAATGGAGGGAATTTGTGATTCTTTCAGGTTGTTTCAATGGATGTAGTGTGCTAAAGCAATCACTGACCCCAAATAAAAAAGGTATGATCCTAGTTCTCTCCCCGCTCCCAAAAAAACATAAACTACAAGGGAGAACCTCAAGAACCCTGCTGTGGCACACAGAGTCAGACTAGGATGGGCCTATCGCCTGGCATTTCTGCTGGAGCATAAACCCAGGAGGTTATCTAGGAGTTTATGTATTAAACATATTGGATGGTAATATGTAGGGGAAGGGTTTGGGGTTCAGCTCTATGAAGACCACACTTTCTCAGAAACACTTCACCTATGGGGTAGCACCACTTTGGTCTGAGAGGCAGAAAAAGCAGACCACATGGAGCACCTGCTGCCATAGCATGGTTTGACTCAGCAGCTGCTTCTGGTGGTAGTGGGCTGTCCAGTACAGACAGACCTCCAGAGAGCTTCAGACACTGGTGAGTACAACACCTACCACAACACAGAAGAAAACGGAACATTTCTGTACTTTTCATCATTATGTTGTACATTGATGATGTAGTTTGAATGGTTCCATCTACCTCAGCAACACAAGAATTTTGTTTAAGCAAGACTTAAATGCTTTTGTAATTCTGCCTAGGAAGAATAGACCAAAACAATCCATGGACAGGTAGGAAATACAAATACACAGGGCAAAACACAAACAACGCTAGCCACTGGATAAAAAGATCATCTGAGAGAAAAAAATCCTGAAGTATGTGCAGGCTTGGTTGTTAAACATATTAGCATGTTACTTTTATTTCTGTGTCTTCAGGATTACTTCCTAAAAGACAGTTGCAACAGTTTGTGTGAGCATTCAGAAGCTCCTCACTAGATGGCACCAGCCATTGCTGCTGCAGGCAGCCCCCACCACTGCAGGTGCAGGATTCCAGACCACAGTACAACCTTCAGGAAATCTGATAAGGAGTTCAGATAGGGTCAAACTGTCCTTGAGCAAGGTCTGAGGCAACAAAAGCAGAAGGTTTCTGCCAAAATGTCTGTAAGTGGGATAGCTGGGGAAGTGCAAATGAAATGGGATTAAATACATCATACAACTGAACAGCATGAGTGCCTGAAGATGTTTTGTCATTCAATCTATATTTTGTGTAGTAGGCAAATTCAGTCTTCTACAAGAAATGAGAATAACTTATTATCTTACTTCTTCATTGGATTGCTAAATTTACATTTACTGTCACAGGCTTGAAAATTCTCAAATTTATCTTCTGAATCTGTATCTTCAGTGTAGGGCTGGCATTAACTTCTGCCACCACACTGATACCAAAAAGGGAGTCTTGTTCTGATATTTTGGACATTTGGTAACAGCATGGTTACCAGTGTACCATGGTACCAGGAGGAGCTGGGACTTCTGTGGTCTAACTAGAATATTTATAGGCAAATCAAACAAGCCTTTCTCTTGAGCATTGTGCTGCGTGATATTCAATTCTTAAACACAGAATAGCACTGAGAGAGTCATCAGGCTTTTACAAATACATACATAACTAATGGTTATTTCTACTTTTTCTGCTTTGCTACTGTAGAGGAAGTTGTTTAGCTGAGTTTCACGCTCCAGCTCTCATTCTCAGAAAATACTTTCCTTCTCATTTGTTAACAAGCTTTTTTTTACATGTAACAAAAGTAAACCAAAAAAATTATAAAATCAGCTAAAAATAACTAAAAAATGAGGCTAGTTTCAGCCTAGTGGCATGGTAACAATCTGCTCTTCTTTTAACTTCATTGTCTGGACAAACGACATTTTCTCTCAGGACAGTGGTGACCAAATGACATTAATTCCAGAAAAGTGATTCAGCTTGCAGAAGGGTGGATTTCTTTTTTCTTTTTTTTCATTAAGGAAGGAATACACATTAAATCTTCATAAAAAAAGAACTATGAAAGCATTCCCTTTACCAGAAGCCACATCCCTTTTCTGTACTCAGTAATGAAATAATTTTGTACTGTTTTCTGTTCCCACGGTTTGATCTAATTTGTGATCTTCCAGAAAGCTGCTATGTCACCCAAGAAGATAAAACATGTGCAAAAGTAAATATATGCTGGAATGTAGGTCAAGAACTCAAAAGAACCAGTTAATAGTTTCTTCATGTCACAAAATACACAGGAGTGAATGTCAGAAATACTTTCTGTGTTTTGCAGTCCTTCTGTAATAAGAACAATATCGGGATCACAGCAATGTTCTCTCAAAGCAAAGCATCAGAAAGGGCAAGTCTAGACAAAACCACACTAGGATTTTCATACTAAACCTTCAAAAAGTTATTTCATAGAGGAAAGGAGAAGAGGAAGGCGGGCAAGGTGTTGGAAAGAAGCTTTGGGGAAGAGGCAAAGGGTGGTTTTGTTTGCAGACTCAGTAAGGGGATATTGCTCAAAGTACAAAACAGAATCTCTGCTGAAATATGGCTAAACAGACAAACAAGAAAATTTAGGATCAGAATTAAGGCATATTATAGCAAATAGACCTCTCTAGTAAGACATATTATAGCAAATAGACCTCTCTACTGAATTATGTGAGAAGACTTGGAATGACTTGAAAGGCATTGAATTTTTTAAAGTATTGTATTTATAGAACAGATGTAGACATTTATCTACATGCAGTGTAGTGATCAAAAGCTCCCATCAGGTGCAGGTGATACCTCACAGCATGATGTCTTAATGCAGATATTCAAACTAAGTCAAACAAATGCACCTGAATGTGCCCGTTTTTCTTAAAGGTCTATAAAGGGAGCCCAGGTCTGAGCTCAAAAGTTGACCTCACATCATTGCTTTCTAAACTGTGCAAGAAGGCAATACCCCAAAAGATCAAGCCTTGAAACTGTGCATTTAGCAGTTAAAATTAGGACTGAAATAAAAATCATGCTGCATGAAAAGGGAGGCTATGTGAAATGCAATAAATTTACTTAACCTGGCAGGCAATACATGGCAGAACTATTGCTAGTGGTAGTACAAAACAGTAGGATTTTCTTGGAAGTTAGAAATATTTCAGCATTAAAGAGTAATCAGATGATAATGGTGTGTGCTCAAAAGCACATCAAATTTATTCCATGTTAACCTGAGAGTGGAACTGCAGTTAACAGAGCTACTCACTTTAAGTTGGTTAAACTGAGACTACCAAGCTAAGACAACTATAAAATCATAATAAAAACCTACTTCAGTGACATGTAAATACTGTTCCTTTGACTATCAGCTAATTTCTGTTTTTGAGAAAGAGGTAACTAAAGTTAAATTTGGAGATGTCAACTTTGAATGAACTTGTATGAACTAGAATGAGCTAATGATGTTTTACAGAACACTAAAGTGACATTGATTTATACTTGTCAAATGTTCATTACTATGTAATTAATTGGAGAAGGTTAGTTTGATAGCCAACCAAAAATTCACCAGGGAGGAAAATCACCTTGCCAAAAATGCTCTTATAACCAGACAATTATCACACTGATGGGTGTGGACAAGGAGCAGGAAGAAGCAGGGAACTCCCAGTTACTCTGTGACATCTGCTGTATCATGCTCATGTGAAGGAGCAGATTTTGGTCATGATGCCTAGTAAATGTGTGATTGGAGGGCAGCAAATGCCTTATATGTTTTTAGCACAATGAGTATATTTATAGAACAAGTTCTGATCATTCAACACAGGTTTTCACAGGATCAAAAAGCCAAAAAACTTCCAGGGCAGCATAAAATGCAGTTCAATCTTCCTACTCTGGTATTATCTGCATCAAAATTCTTTTTAAAGTTCTTTTCATTCATTCCATTCATTTTATTACCATCATACTATTAAGATCAACCACTTTCTGGAAGTTTTTAAAAGCATACTTCACACATATTGCCAAAAACTTGGATAGCACAGTTGGATAGCTATACTGCTTGGCTAACTGGGCTTCTCAAGGCAAGACAACAACCAGCACCTGCTTGAGTTAGAACATTCAGTCATAGACACAAGAGCCAATCTGCCAGCCCAATTGCTTTCAAATGGCTTTCAGTGGTGTGTGGGAGTGTTCTCAAGATCCTAAAATTCAGGAAGTTCAACACAGATGTTTTCTGTCAGTAGGCGTTGGAAGCACCAATAGTAACATCTGTTCACTTTTCATATTTGTGAGAACATTTTTTTTTTTTGGTCCAAAATCCGTTCACTGTTGAAATTTCCAAATTGTGCAACTGGCCAAAATGTTAAGCTCATTAGGCTCCATGATTTTAAGAGTATGTGAAAATTAAAACCCCTGCAGGAGTTCAGTCTGTCGTATGCCAATTTTTCCATTCTGTGTTCTTCTGTTTAAACAAAAGCAAAACTATTTATGTGGTGGGAACAGCTATCAAAACTGACTTGATCATGCAAATAGAAGTTACTACTGGCTGTTTTAACTATAGAAAGAATTTAATTCTCTTACAGAGGCTGTGAATTTTTAGTAATTTGCGTACTGGGATACCCTCTCCACATGGGAGCACAGAACACATGTTCTAGCAGCATGTACAAGGGACTCGGTACAGACCTTCGCACTCCGGTCATGGGAATTTACAGTTTGGGACAGTCTCCGAGTTCCCAACAAGGCCAGATGATTGGCTCTGAACCACCAGGAAGGATGGCGGGCTTTAAGGCAGATGTGTGCAGCAATATGAAGAGTCATTGTTGATACAGAATCAGAGACATCTTTTTTTTGTCCTAACCCTTCTAGACAGATGAGTCTCAAGAGCAGTGGGGTGCCGTGATATCATCTGAATGGAGTTTGTACAGTTATTTCCCCCACATGATTTCCCAACCTTGATGTATCAATGCAAATGCTCTAGAAATTTCAGTAACTGGGGCTCTGTTGAAACCTGCTGTTGAGTGAGCTTACACTGAAACTAAATCAACCCTTATGCCTTCCAGTGTATGTGGCTTGTTAACATCACAAATATTCTAATGCAATGGTCATTAAGCGGGCCTGCCTTCATGTTGGGTTTGTTTCCAGGATCAACAAATAGTCTAAATAATCTGTAATCTATGAGATGTCTTCAGTTAGTAAATAGAAGTACTGAAAGTTATCAGTTGTCTTTTATATCATACAATTATGTTCCCTGCACAGATTCATAGTAAGTTTTTACAAGTTGGCAGTACTAGATCAAGCTGAATGATCATCTAGGGAAGCTAAATTATTTGGGGAAAGTATTACAGCAACCTATTTCTTGGAGAACTCTCTGTGATTCTGTGAAGTCTGTCTTTTTTTTTTTTTTTTCCTTTGAAATCAGGCAGAAGGAGAGTGAAAATATTTTCCTTTGAATCATGAAGGAAATAGTTCATCTACCCGAAAAAAATTATTGTAACTTGTGATAACAGTCTTGGAGAGGGTCAAGGGTAGACTATAAACTTGAACAGGAAGATTCTCCAGATCCATTACAAAATATCCAGTTTTTCTGGTAGACTCAGCTTGAGGTAGCACTAATGGGGGCCAAGAGTGCCCACACATTTTCTGCAGATTTCAAAATCTCATCACTCATGGGAAAGGATGTTCTGGAGAACATCAGAGGCAGACAGTTTCACAGCTGTTCAAGGAGAAAGCCTATTTATCATTTCAAATGTTGATTTCAAAAGCAACTGGAATTTTTTTTCACCATTTATTGTAGGCTTTATGGGCTATGGAGTTTTTTCAGCAGAGAATTGGGATAATAATCAGACCACTCCTTTTTGTTTGATCATAAAATTATAGAACATGGACTGGAAGTGACCTTAAAAATCATCTTGTTCCAATCCTGTTACCAAAGGCAGGAATACCCTCTACTACACCAGACTGCACAAAGCCCCATCCAACCTGACCTTGAAAGAATTTATTCCTAGTATCTAATTTACACTTTCCCTCTATCAGTTTAAAGCCAATACCACATACCCTTGTGAAAAGTCCCTCTCCAGCATTTTTGTAAGCATCTGCTAGATACTGGAAGGTCTCCATGGAGCCTCTTTTCCATGCTTAACAGCCCCATTTCTCAGCTTGTTCTCATAGGAGGGGTGTTCTGGTCCTCTGATCATCTTTGCAACCCTACTCTGGACTTGCCCCAACAGGTCCATGTCCTTCTTATCTTGGGGGCCCCAGAGCTGGACACAGCCCTCCAGTCTGAATCTCACCAGAGTGGAATGCAGGGGGAGAACTACCTTCCTCAACCTGCTGGTCCTATCACCTGGTTTTGATCCAGCACAGGATGTGTTGGCTTTCTGGACTGCAAGGATGCTGTTTTCATTCATGTTGAGCTTCTTGCCCACCAACACCCCCAAGCCATTCTCAGGGCTGCTCTCAATCTGGTCATCCCCCAGCCTGTGTTGATTGGGCTACTCTGACCCAGACACAGCACCTTGTACTTGGCTTTATTGAACAACATGGGCTTTTCACACTGGATGGCACCCCTCCCCTCCAGCATGCTGGCCACACCACACAGCTTGGTGTCATCCAGGAAGCTTGATGAGGGTGCACCTACTCCCACTGTCCATGCAGCTGACAAAGATGTTGAACAGTGTTGATCCCAAGACCAGCTCCTGAGGAACATCACTCATCGCTGCTTTCCACTTGGACAGTGAGCTATTGACTGCAACTCTATACGTGTGTCCATCCAGCCAATTCCTTATGCACCAAGCAGTCCATCTGTCAAATCCCTGTCTCTCCCATTTATAGACAAGGATCCTTTACTCCTTTTCATTCTGCAGATACTGAAGGAGTGAAAGCACTGCTGAATTGTAATGACAAGTTGCTTTTACTTGAAGGACATGCCATTAGCTTGACAGGTCTTGGAGAAAATTTAGGTTGCTCTCTAACTGGTAGCTAATGCAGGTAATGTGGAGGAAAAGAGATGCCTTCCAGACAAGGAGGAACAATAGAGGGAGTCTATCTGTTCTATCAGAACACCAGAGAGACTGCTAAACAATTTGTCATAACTACTCTGGGTCCCATCACTGGGGGCTGGTTTCAGGCTTCAGCTTGAGGAAAGTATCCTGAGTATTTCAGATTCTGATTCTAGAGTGTCTCTAAGATTTGTTAAATTAGTGCCTTCTTGGCTAAAACACAGTCTGCCTGCAGGATTAGCTGTGTCAAAGGAATCAGTGATGTGCAGTGACACGCTCTCTTTGTGAACTTGTAATGTTGAAGAGATGCTTCACGCAGTCTCATGGGAGAGGCTGCATTTATTGACAGGGAAATTGAATTACTGGTGGTGAAGGGTCAGAATGGCACAGTTCACAGGTCAACCATGACCCCAAACTTCTGCTGAGAAGCCTCTGTTGCTTTACCATATCTGCTACAGGCAAGGATGAAAGGCAGCAAGAGATAAAGGGAAAGCTTCTCCTCCTTTCCAAAACACTAATTAATATTGGAACATCTGTACCCAAGATTTATAGGTCCTGGATCCTCCAGGTCCCTGAGAAGATCTCAACTATCACACAGAATGTCAGTGTTCTGTATTTTTGACAGAGAGAGTAACAAATGCACTTTTATTTATGTGGTTCCTTTGAATTTTTGGCCCTCACTCCTCCCTTTTTTCATGAAAAAATATTTTCAACTTTTCTGACTGTTTCTGCATCTGGGAGAACCTAAGGTTCTTTTACCTAGCTACTGAAAAGAACCAATGCTAGCCCTCCTGTCCAAGTTACTGCTTGTAAATTTTAGTGCCTTTTTTTTTTTTTTTTTTTTTTTTTTTTTTTTTTTTTTTNTTTTTTTTTTTTTTTTTTGTTAAGAGATAAAGAACATTTTCTATATGAAAGCAAACAAACTCTGAGCAATAGTGTTATGGAGGCTGAAGTGTTTGGTACAAACTGATGATGTGGATGGCTGAATGAGTCACAATGGCCTGGAGATGGATAACCCCCTAATAACCTGAGCAATAAAAAAGACTAACCAAATATTATCTGCTCTAGCTGACCCTGCCTGAGCACAGGCATTTGGACTAGATGATCTTAGAGCCCCTTTCCAACCTCAGTCATTCTGTGATTCAGTGAAATATGGCGATACTGATGTTCAAAATCCTCTTTAAGACCCCGCAATTTAGCTGTTTGCCTATTCTATTGCTTAGATTTTTTTTTCCTCTCTGTGATGTCTGTAGGATTTCTCTGTGTACATATTTATTCTCTTTTGTTTGCTGTCTTCAGATCTCTGTGTATCTAACACAAGCCATAAAGCACTCTAGCTTCTTTAGAACAGATAACGGGTGGGAGTCACTGACATGAGGTGGAATACTTTCTTACTGTTAAAAACACTGATAATTACTATGAAGTGTTTGGTAAAGTTAGCATTATTGACAAAATCCAAGATGCAAGTTTATAGCTATCTGCTTGTGGATAACTGTAACTGTGTGTTTGTTGCAGACAGACTTCGTATGTGTGAGGTTTCCCATATCTTTACAGTTTACATGAGTATTTACAAGAAAAACAGCGTTCTGGTCCTGCAATGCCTTAAAAACTCACTAAAACCTTGCCAGACCTGTCACTGACCAACTCTACTAATTTATACAGTTCTGAACTAGACTGAAGAAGTTTCTGCTGTTATTGTTTCCACCACAGGGAGACACCAACAAGTATTCCTAAGGATAAAAGCCAACCTACTTTTTTATGAACACAGCCTGATATTTCCATTAGATTTTGACACAGAAAAAGAGGGTGCGCTTAAAAGAAGAGATCTGAAAAAACAGTCAGAGTAAAAAAAGATGACAGAGCTATTCAGCTTCCTCTGAATATTTTTGACTTAGAGCCATCATTCTCTTCCTACTCCTCCTGCCACCTCCAAACAAACAAGAAATCCACAACAGATTTTCAACAGATACAGGAAAAAACCTGAAACAAACCCCCAAATTAGATTTGTCTTAATAAAGCTGACAGAATTTTCAGATGATAAGTTTCCAGTAACAGGAACTGAAACCAGAATCAATGAAAACTCATTTTTAATTACACTGGCTGGGGTAATGCAACATTATCGCCATAAATATTAACCCAACTGCAATGAAAAAAATCAGCAATTTGCCTATTTGCATATTCTTTTTGGTCTTGATGATTTTATCAATCTAATTCCTATACATATCAGATACCTTTGGAAGATAAAACTAATTCTAACAGAATATGGTTTAGTAACCCCATGGAGATGATGCAGTTCAGGAAGAATTTTAATGAAGCATCATAGAGAAAGAATTTTAATTATTAACTATGCTACACTGTGGACAAAAAAGAAAATGAAATCTATTTCCTCTCAGCATTCAATAAAACTATTTTATTCTGAAGATAAATGTGGTTTAATATGATTTTCCAGTTAATTCTGATTATTTATAGAGGCCTGACTAGACCCTGAGCTGTTACTGTCTTAGATTTCGAGTTACCATGGAAATTTAAATAATTTTAATTATTTTATGCAAAGTAGTTATGAGATTTCTGCAGAAGTTCGTACTTGACTGACTTTTCTCAATAAATTCAATTATTAGTATTCAGCAAATCTGACAAAAAAAGAGTACTGTACTTTTGAGAGTACTTTACTGTACTGTACAGTAGAAACATTAGGGAAAATAGCTGGAAATATATTTTCAGCATAGCAAAGTATAGACTTAGATTGTTTTTCAGCTGTTTGACTAAGAAACTTGCTACTTCATCCAATTAGTGTCTTAGAGAACTGATGAACTTGTTACCCAATTGAATGTTTAATCCTTGACAGCAGGAATTAGACATTTTCTCAATGACTTGAGGAAACAGCTGAACAACAGGACACAACATTCTCCATTACACTGAGAGCACTGCTGCCCCAAAATTTCTTTCAGATATAAGATACAGCTATTAATTGGTGTGTTCTTAAGGAATACATCTTTCAACTTAGAAAGATTAATGATGCTACCCTGACAATATGCAGGGTTCACTTGCTTCACTATAGGTGAACAAATTAGTAATATTAAGAAACCAGAAGTTTTATGAAAAAACCTAACAAACCGGGGCAAGAGATTTACTTTTTACCTTAATGTTTGCCTGATAATAAAGACTGGTTGCAGGATATGCATGCAAAACTCCAGCCTTCTCATTCCTCAGTAAATGTGTGCAGATACTGGTGAGGGCTTGAGCCAGGTCTGTACTGAGCTAAAGTGGCGTCACTCCCGTGTGCCAAACTGAAGATGGGAAGCACCCATGGATGAGAACACTACTCTCCAGTCAACGCCCAGCACCTCCTCACACTCATCTCTCTGAAGCCCACAGTGAGTTCCCTTCCACCTTTTTCCAGAAACACATGTGGGTATCACAATCCCTATCACACCTCAAGGGTGCTACAGGTCTCAAAAAAGCCCTTCTGAATTGAGGTGAATTTTGGCCAGTTTAGTATTTGCTAACTCTTAGGCTGCTTCAGCAACAGCAATCCTTCATCACAGAGATAAACAGAGACTTGGAAAAACATTCCAGAAGACAGTTTTTGTGCAGCTGTTAACAACTTCAGAGAAGAAACGCAGAAGATATGTGTTGGGATAAAACATACAGTGACAAAAATGTAAACACAAAAAGCCAGGCTGTGACTTAATTTAAGCCTTGTTCAGTCACAGGCTAGCTAAAGCATGCTTCCACACTCATAATTAAAAAAACATCCTGAAATTTAAAACAACTGAAACCACACAACAGTGGGACTTCTTGCACTGTTCCAAAGATGTGTAGTTAAAAAAAAAGTTAAATGTCTGAGATTAGTATCAAAGATTCCATTTAAAATGCTTTTACATTATTAATCACTTATTTTCCTAAACCTAATGGAGCATGTATGTTTCAGTAAAAATGCACCAGTATCCATTTCAGATTAAAAAAAGCTGATGACACAATTGATCTTAAATTTTGGGAAATGAATTGAAAACACTGTTGAAAAGTTTATATTCTATGTGTAATCAATGCATCTTGTAGCACATCAGACACGTAAAATGGCAGAGATTGAAGCGCAATGGTCTAGGCAAACACAACTGTCAGAGGGCACCTTGCAGGCCCTTTTGGATGAACACAAGAGAAAGAAATCTGAGAATTACTCCAGCACGTCCTCACAGCAAAGCTGGCTATCAGCAGCTGACAGTTTGTGGGTACACAAGAAGCTACTGACTGGAGTAAGTGAGACTTGATAAACTGGCATTTCATGACCTTCAAGATATGGCCCAAAGCATGTTTGTCTTTTCAGGAAACTTTGATGCTGCATTAGATGAGATTACACGATATGATTGTCAAAGCCTCACTCAGTGCCAGCTGCCTGCAACCACACCTACTCGTGCATTTGCATGCAGTGGTTGAGTGGCGTGAGAGGGGCATGGGAAAATCTGTGAAGCGATTCCAAGTACCGCTTTTTAAATGCTCCTACATATCCTTCAGGAGACTTAAATGGTATAACACTGAATAATTGTTTGCAATAAAACTGGGCAATAAGCACTTCCAAAAATTGTAGTCAGATATCCTTTTCTCCAAAGCTTAACTTTTGTCTTGCAGAGACTCTTGCACCACTGCTATTCCTCATATACATTAGCTTATGGAGAAGCCACCAACAGGCATTCCTGGTGGGCCTGCTGCCCCAGAAGTCAGGAAGCCACTCGTTACACTTCACTGCCCTGCTGCTTCAGCCTGAAAAAAAGCAAAGTATGAGTTACTTCTGGTAAACTATGCCCATGCTAATTTCTTGGCTTAAGCTCATCAGTTCCTTTTTGGGAGAGATGGGCATTAGGCAGAATGGCTGCTCTCCTCACTGTCCTTCCTAAGGACCACAGGAATCCAATGGGACAGTTGAACTGTAAAAATTAAATCAGTGATTTTTGGGGTGCCTATTTTATGGGTCTGCTCAAATGAACTATTCCCAAACTGTCAGCTGCTTCTCACAGCATCTGCCTGAGAAATTTTTTCAGTTTTCTTTGGGAAGCAGAAACAAGGCATACAACACAGCCATCTCTGCAGCACTTTGAGTGGATTTGCAGGGTGGAGTTAAGGGGTAAACATAGGAGAACTTCCTTGTTGGGGGCTCCTGCCTTTGGTGACTTTTGGAGTCTTGGTGACACTCTGGACTATCAGCTCTTCCTTCCATTGGTCACCACATGGACTGAGAGAAATGGGGCAGCGCCCAGCACTCATACCCCTTCAATTCTGGTCAGTGCTGTCCATCTTCCCCAAGTAAAAAACACATTCTACCTCCATGCTATTGACCTCAAATAGGCTCTACAAATGTAAAAAAATGAACAGGTCATGCACAGCACTTGTGTTTTTTTACAAAGTTATGTAAAATTCACACAATTGGAGTGAATCATTTTAATCCTCTGCATGAAGACTACAAAACTAAAAATGAGCATAAATACTACAAAAATTAATGTCCCAAGCATACTTGCTATCACAAACATAAAATACACAGCTCCTTGTTTAAGTTCTCCTACACCATTCCAGTCTATTCCCTCCTCATTATATCCACAGAAAGACTATTCATTCATGATAAGCTAGTTTGATTAGTTCTGATAATTTTCCATTGCTGTTGCATGCAAGCTGCAGTCACAGCAGAGTTGAGTCACTCTCAAAATTTGTCTGTGCTGCCCAGTGCCTAAACCCACCAAAATAATTATGATAATGTTTGCATGTGGTGCTATTAGTTAAACATTGAAGCTATACCCAGAGAAACAAGGATTAGAAGCTTTGCTAGTAATTATAATCAGATGCCTGTAACAATCCTTGCTGCTTTGCCTGCTTGTTCAGTTGTTGCTCACACAGACTATCCACAACATGAGTGGGAAATTCCTGTGAGAAAAGATTCTGGAAATGAGGTCCAAATGGTGCACTCCATTGGTTTGAATGAAGAAAATGAACTTTTTTTGGGTCAGTTTACTTTGATTAAGGCATTGCAAAATAAATTGAATATAGCCCAATAAATGACATATCTTTTATCACTGAAATGTATTCACTTCTGCATTATTATATATTTTTATAATTTAAAAAAACTGGAAACCAATACACACATACTTGATATTTTTATCTACATTTTATTAGTAAACAAATTTCTGACACATCAGTAAGTAAATAGACTGTAAAACATATCTCTACACAAATATCAATGTAGATAGATAAACAGTCTTGAGAGAGAAAGTTTAAAAAAAAAATATCTTAAGCTTCATGTAATATTAGCAAGAATACAGTGTGCTTTCTACAGCACTACTTGGAACAAAATGTTATGCCCATGGATGGTAAAGCAATGAATAAGCTGCAATGAATAAGTCCTGGTCATGAAGCACTGTTTGATGGCTGAACACAAATGCCAAAAAATCTGTAAAATTAAGTGCTACTAGTCCTACAGATCCCAAATAGGCCATGTAAGAGCTTATCACTCTGCTTGCTGTGGAAAACCAAAGTGAAACACAAGCTTGACCACTGCATACTTGCATTTTTGCTAGCTCTTAAGGGCTAAACAAAGCTTGGGAACATGAAGCCACAGAAGCCACTCATCCTAAGGGCAGTCTGAAGAGAGTTCAGCACTGGACTTAAAAAAGCTTTAAAACCAGAGCTGCGTAGGATTATTTTGCTGGATAAAAACAGGAATATATCAGAAAAGGGTCTTTGTATGTATTGATTTAAAAAATAGTGGGGAGGAAAAATGGGACAGAATTCCTAATGACAAAACAAGGGTTTTAGTCAAAATGAGACAAGGTACCAACTCTTGAGCTAGTGAGTGAGTATAGCCCTCGCAGGACAGATGGTTCTCAGGTTTGAGCCTAGAGCGCAGGTGCATTGCCATGTCCGTATTTCTTTTAGAAAACTCTTTTTTCATCTCAGTCTTTAAAAAAAAGAAAAAAAAAAGTTTTGCCTTATTTAGGAATAAAATACCACAAGTCTTGAAAAAATTTCAGGTCAGCAAAACTGGCTCTGTTAACATTTGTTCTGCTATACACTACTCAAGAGCAGTCTCCTTGCTTTTATGCTGGAGGACAGCATGTTTGGATCTTGCTGTCTCCTGCTTTTTACATCTGCTATGCTGTGAATGGAGTCAATGTCACCATGCTGGCCCTGCTGGCTGTATTCCAGCCTAAGATTTCCTCATGCTGGAGGGAATTGTTTCAGCTGCTTTTACAGACCAACTTTAATTCCCCTTTCTTCTGCCACAGTTTACCAAAAGGGCATTGTGTAGAAATTTAATCTGCCTTTTAAAATCTTTGTCCCAACAGTGTAAATTATTACTAATATGGCTTTGATAACCGAAGTAAAGGAGGCAGCAGCTTGTGCACTCATCTTAAACCAGGTTTTTATTGTAATTTATTTCCCCTAATCTTCATGTAAACTGAAACGTAACTGTACACACTGCACATCAAAACACAGATCTAGACATACTTCTTTCTGAAAGATTTAGTGAAATTGGAAAGGGTATTCAAAAGATAGAACTGCTTGAATATAGTGCTGGAATAGGATCTTCACTGGCTTTCAGCAGTGGACACAGAAAAGGTTCCCACTGAAAAGAGAGATTGATGCTGAAAGTCTGCTAGAATAAGGTTCCCTCTGGGTCAACTTCTGGCCATTTGCAGTTTCTTTATGTTGAAAGCTATAATTCATGGATTTCTCTGCCTCTCACTACATGATTTTCCTGATTTGAGATTATTTTAGCTTTCAGTATACTGCCATCACTGCTATTTAAACAGAAGGTGTGTTGCAAAAAATGCTATTGCCTTGTTGTCTCTGATGAACTCCACTAAGTTCAGTTACACCATCCCAGTACTAGACCAGGACAGCTGAACTGGGAACATATTCGGGTCTAACATCTAACAGATGTTTGATGGGAAAATTTCCAGCATCTCTCCTTTTTTTCTTAGAAAGCAGTTTAAAGAAAAAAAAAACTAGTTTAACTCCAGTTTCTCAAGGCTCAGAGTCTCTCACAATAACAAGCTTTAGGAATAACATGGGAATGAAAGAAAGCACAGTAATATAACAAGAGGGAATAACTGCTCTGCTTAAAATACAAACTATTTCACATGCTTATTCCTATCCATATTATATAGAATCTTTCCACTGAAAGCATTCCAAGAATGTGCCATTTACTGCTAAATCAATGAAGTCAAAGAGCATGGGAATGTAGTCTGAGATCCCAGAAAAATCCATCCAGATTGTGCTATCAACAACCTGCAATGCAGTGCAAGGTTGAGACCAAGCCTAGTATTTCATCTCAAGTCCAGCGATTATTTTCTTTAAAGGCTACAAGTGGAGGCATTTTCAGAGTACCATTTGTGGCTGTTTGCCTTTGGGAATGTTAAGTAAAGCTGGAAAACAATGCTTTCTCAATGAATGTATTTTATTTTCTCTCAATCTATATGCAAGTGTTTATTGCAAACAAATTGCATGTAAGCTGTTCTAAAATAACCCCCTAAAAACAAGTAATTGAAGCTTACTCTAATACATGGCAGAAGTAGGAATTTTGCTGAGTTACTACATGCTCAGCTTTTTCACCCCATGCCTTGTCTAATGTTAAGACCACAGCTTCTGCGATAAATATGATTCTTGTATAAACACATTCTTTCCAACAATATTCATCTGGCTCTTTGCATCTAAGAGAGTATGAAACGTTACAGAGCTCTCAGCACTCCATTCTCTCTCTCATTCAGCGAGCAAAAATAAATCTTTGCTTCTTCTGTTGGTATATAACATGCAGTGCCAGGAGCTGCAAAAATCCTTCCCTTTTCTAGTAGTGTCTAGTGCACTTGAGAGCTCGCCGTTAGCCACAGACGTGAAGAAATGTTAAACAAAGTTGCTACTGCATAACCACCTCCTCCTACACGAGCTCTTGGGATAGGTTTAATCCTCAGCTGCACTTGAAGAATACACTTGTTGAGATTAATGCGGCATCACAGCCGGACTGCTTGCGTAGTTTTGTTTAGAGCGGCGTCAGCATCCCTGCAGAGCCAGCCAGCCTATTTCAAACACATCTCACCAGGGCAAGAAATCAGATTATTTCACATTGAATGCAGTGGAATTTCCACAGGCAACTGGAGAGATCTCGACTGTTGCTGGTCTTTGAAAGAAGTCCTTATACATGTAGGATGAAATCCTCCTTTTCAGTCTGAGCTACACTTAGAGAGAAAGAGCCAACACAATGCCTAGCTCCTGGATCCAGATGCTTACCCAACCATTTCCTTGCTGTGTATCAATGAGACACGGGCCCTTTTTGTCTCCTTTTCCCCTTTCCTCTGCCCCATACTCTAGTGGAAGAGCACAAAGCTCTTGAGAATGCAGGAATACATATTGTAGGGGCACTGGCCTAGAGCATACTTGAAATTAGAAGCCACTCTAATGAAACAGCTGGAACCAAATAGGTACATGGAGACCAAACGCAGAAATTCAGAACACTACCATTATTTCATAGCTAAAATACTGGGTTAATACTCTGCAGACATGAGCAATTTGATTCTCAGCTCCACCATGTCTTTCATTTAACACTTGCAAAGCTCTTACAGCTGCATCAGTGGGTAAAGCCTCCTTTCCTCAACTATCACATTTCTTCATGTTCTGCAGTGGCAAAACTATCTTTTCTCATTATATACATCATTTTAGTGCATAAAGTCATCTTTCCAGATTAGAACCAAATTTCTGTGTGAATAATGATGACAGTAGAATGGCTGCAATTCAGTCCATTGTACTAATTTGTAACTGTTTGTTAAAGAATTCCATGTTTATCTTTTTGGTTATTTCAAATTAGAAAAAAAACTTCACTAGGACTACTTGCATGAAATTTCTTCACAATAACTATTTGTGAAAGTGATTTTTTCAGTAAAAGCTTGAGTCTTGCACACACACACACATACATGGAAAGGTCTTCATGCCTAGCACGTAGATATCTATTTCTGTAGAGGAGGGGAATCACAGTTCTCCCACATTTGCTCATCATCATCATCCTTATTGTGTGCCTGCTGAGCTTCACTCTCTGGAGGTCCACCTCCGGGGAGAGAAACCTGATACGGGCAGTATTCTGTATTTAGACCTGAGAGCAACTGAGAAATCCAATGTCGGCTGCACTAAGCAGCTTTTCTCTCTACTGCCAAGTCTACAGCAGCCTTGAGAATTCACGCTCTGCATAGCAAAGGGATATATTTCTTTATCATCTCAGTTGGTTTATTCACCATTGGCATTTGCAGAGCACATCAGTAATACTGAGACAAGGCAGTGTACAGATGAAAGCCAGAACCTGATCCCCAAAGCATCCTTTGCAGAGCTACATTACACAGCCCTTCACACAAAACCAAGGCTATGTCTTTATTCTTTAGTAAGAATAATGAATGCTTATGGCTGAGTTTTCCATCAGTGTCTGTTTCTGACACAGGGAACTAAAAAAAAAAACAACCCTTTCCTGTTTCTTTGTCTGTATATATCGACATGTGCCAAAAGGAAGCATGTTTGGACACTATTATGCAGCTTGCTGAGAAGCTATCTTAAACATGAGGTTTCTTCTTTCCTACTAGCATTATGGTTTCTTATCTCAGGCATTTAAACTATTTGCTAATTGCTCTCTTTTCTGTTTTGGAAATTTTTTGTGGGGATTTTTTTTGGGGGGGGAGGGAGACTTTTTGTTGTTTTACAAAGTAGTTGCTATGAAAATAATAACTTGTGGGCAGGAACATTTCTGTCCTTATTTTTAATAAATATTTATTTATTTTGTAGGAATGTTAGCATTTCTCTGGGGATATACTTGGAGAAAGCAGGTTGAATTTTGCTGTGAGATTGAAACACTGGTAAAATAAAAAGACTAAGTCTTTGTGACTAATTGCTACCAGGAGTTATCCTACAGCCTGATCCATAACCATTAAAACAAATAGAAAATAGACTCCCATCTATTTACATTATATAAGGTATACTAAGCATAAAGGCTTCAACTATTTTTCATTGCAAGATCTAATTCCCCTTTATCTCTTATTTTGCTCTAGGCTTAAGGAAAATCCAAATATATCCAAATATGCTTGTCATATGTTAACACATAATGCTTTTCAGATATATCATGCCCACAAAATTGCTAATGTGGCTATAAGTGGAGAGTAAAAGAGTTGTGACCTGTATATGGGAACAAGATTGACAAGAATTGTGCAACATTGTGCTCTAGCTGGCACTAGCATGTCTCTGCTAATGTACAGCTGGAATTCATAACCAAAACATGGAGATGGAATGGCTGTTTCTTTTAAAAAGAGGTAGATGGTATCAAAATCAACCTCTAAAATCTCCCAACAGAAACATCTTTCCATCTGCTGCTATAGTTTCTTTATCCTGAAATTGTTCTGTGGAATTTCCTGTTTACTCTCAATCTCCTAATTTATAGATCATGTCCTTCAACACCAATGGTAGAGTTTATGTAATTCCCATTTACTGAATTCCTTCATTATGTTCTTTTAGAACAAACTGGGTGATTATCTTAATGTGTGCAAGTTCAGGAGGTTTAACATTTTTCTACCAGCTACAACTTAATTTCAAGTTTGAGCCTCATAATGACAATTGTCTAACTGAAAAAAGAGTATTAAACTCAAAGCACTGGAATAAAATCTACAGGCTATCTTACACTGACTTTAGAATTACTTTTGAATTTACTCATTTCATTGGTGTTTCCAGTATGTATTAATTCTATCTGAAACACCACCAAAAATATAACAACTCCTATTCAGTTACCTGAAGAATCCTTCTCTGCATCATTTTTATGGCTGATCTCCAAGGGCAGGACCAACCTGGAGCACCATCAGTGCCACAGCTGAGACAGCTATAGGTGACCAGCTCAGAAGGGACAAGTTTGTGATTACTTCTGCAATGAATTTCCCTTTCACAGTCAGTAGGATAGGCAGCCTTTCCATAGGGCAAACAGTGGGGCTCAGCACTGGCTACACAGCTGCTACTTAAGCAGCAGAGACCAGGACTCATCTCTTCTAACATCCTCCCTTTTGCTCCAGCCTTCTTACAGAAAGGTCTTTACAGAAAAGGACAGGCACAGAAACCCTGCCTGTGATGTCCTTCCTAGGCAGTGCTTAAGGAGGAGGATGGATGAATCATTTTTTCCATCTCACAAAAGCATGCACTTCCATCCTCAGCCCATCGAGTGCCGGCAGCCTTCCTGTGGCCTGGGAAAAACAAGGAAGAGAGCACTGGATCCTGGTGCACACCACTGGTGTCTGTCACTCAGGAAGTCTTACAAAATTCATTCGTAGAGGGGCTTTGGAAAACTGTGATTCAGTTTATTTACTAAAATAAGATTTATTTTGCTAAGTCCTGACTGCATTTTTAAGTGGTTTGTTGAAAATCTTCCAAAGGTTGACTCGGGAACCAAATTAATTTTAACTTAGAGGAAATCTTCTCTTAACCAAGTACATGAGAAGCAAAGGCCATTTTCTGCTGACTGGCCAAACCCAAGATGTGATTAAATAGTCCTCATGCTCCTTTGCCCCAACTCCTCCACCTTCTCTCCAGAAGTAATGAGGCAGGAAAGGCCCCTTCATTCCTCTACTGACTCCACTGGGAGAGAGATGGATGCTCAGTGCCCACAGGGAGAGCAGCTGAGATGGCACTGAGCCACCTTGCCACCAACAGCACTTTGGCTGCACACAGTGAGGGAGCTGGGCATTGTTATACCTCACAGGCTAACCTGGCCCTCAGACAAACAAAACATTACACTGACAATACTCCAATTCCCTCTATTTCCAGCAACTTTATTCAAAGTGGGAAAGGAACACCAACATGACAACCTGCTCCATGACAGCTTACTGAGGATCATGTCCACCACATTAACACTGACACGGAACAGCTTTAAGCTACCTTCCCCTTGTGCAGCCCTGAGCCCTGGTGCAGTTAGAATGGTTTCCCTTACTTCCCAACTCACTGTTCCCTCCTGCTCCCACTGCTCATCTCCTCCTCCTCTGGCCTTAGTCCCAGCCATCTGCTGCCAGTTCCTAGACAAATCACATCCACATACTTCCTCCTTCTGTCTCCTTCATTGTCCACTCCCACATTCTCCTGAAGATTCTTCACCAATTAGCCACCTGGCAAGAAGAGCATCTTCAAGTTCATTAGGTGAACATTCCTGGATAGAAAAGCACCAGTTAAAAAAGAAGGGTGGGGTTGGCATGGAATAGCCAGGGAGAAAGAAAAACAAACAGGCAGCGAAAACCGGGTAGGAAAGCAAGGTACAGACTTGGGAAATTCCATGCCTGGTAGTATGGATGGCCAGCTGGGTTTCAGCAAACCTTAGAGTGAATAAAACATTCTGCCTTACTTCAACTCTATAATCTGGTCTTCAACAAGAGTATGAAAGAAAACAAGAAGAAAGTGGGTGGAGTACTTTGATAAAATCTTTATAGGCTGCAAGATGCCCTAAAATCCATCACTAAAAGTATCCAGAAACACAAAGAGCTAATCTGAGGGCTTGCATTTTTTGTTTCGGCAGAAGAAAGTAAAACCAGACCAGAATCAATCACAGTTCATTTTCAGAAGACACAGGGTGGTCACAAGCGGTTGTGTTTTGTACAAATAAGCCATCAAGAAGAGGAATGCATCCTACTTTTGACTTTTTTCTAAACATGGATTTGAGGTCGATAAAGGCGAATGAGCTCACCTCCCAGTAGAGATAAAATTCCACTCATACAACTGATTAGCTATAAGACAGTCCTCATCATACCAAAACTATTCCAATCAACCCCTCCTCCCAAAACCTTCCCACAACCCCCCCAATGCCACCCACAGTTCTCAGTGCATTGGAATAGTAGCTGCTGACTTTTCCAATGTCAGTGCTGTCCATCTACTGAGTTTTCCGACTGTTTTGTTTTGGCTATTTATTAGCACAGTTACATTGCAAATGAACTTCTCACTCACTGATATGTTCCAGCAAAATTTGACCTAAGCAAAGCATACCCAGTCATTTTGGACAATTGGCAAGGGTTGATTAAGATTCCTGTTATTTTTACTTTGTTTTGACTGGCTTTGAAAAGGCAGTCCTAAACAGGCTTTTCTCACTTTCTGAGCCTTAGGGAGCCAAGGAAGTCTCGTACTGTACATGTAGAAGCTATTGTGTGTCCACACAGTGCTGTGCCATTACAGGCTGCCACTTGTACCTCCTCACTCTGATTTACCACCCAGATATGAAAACAAAATGTACTGTTGTGTAAGCATTCCTTCCAAACTTTGATAAGAGAAATGATATTAAAACCCAAAAGGTCATACCCAGATTTCCACATCTCCTGGTGAATGCCACATTGCTCCCCACCTTTTACTAACTAGAGACTGAAGTTCCTACCACTTTTCTAGAAATACTCAGGGCCTCCGAGATGGTGAGTTTTTGACTGGAAACAGATGAAACTTTCTAGTGATGGGAGAAAATAATTGTCATACAGACTGACAATACCTTCAGTTTTTTTGCAGATATAGTCCGAGGAATAATTCTCCACCTCCCTAGTCTTACATCCTGTAGGTGTAGCTTCCACCAGTAAGAATTACTTGACAATAAATGTTGCATTGAATATTGAACCGCAATATTCAGACATATGAACATTCATCCAACACCAGATTCAAACGTGAAGAGATGCCACAGGAACAACATAATTTAAGAGGAAGATGACAATTGTCTCAAAGAATAGTAGAAAAGTTTGAGTTGGAAGGAACCTTTTAAAGGTCATTTAGTCCAACCCCCAGTGACCCTTCCAATAACCTTTCTTGCCTCTGAGATTTTGAACACTTTAGACAAGCAGAAGACACATGAAATAATCCCTATCCTCTTCTCAGCATTGATAGGCTTGTGGTCAGATGGTCTAAGTTCGCTTCTGGACACTGTATCTCAACAGTCAAGAGGAAAACAATAAAGAATGGTCAACAATGCAAGAAAATTTACCTATAAGTAATAAATGAATGAGTCAGCTCTCCCTAGACTGTAGCAGCAAAGACCAAGTGGGGTAAATAGCACAGACACCAGCACAGTAACTTCAGATATGCTGACAAGCTTGCTGGTAGACTGTGGAACCTCCACCACTGGAGGTCTTTAGGGAAAAGTTAGACATATCTGTGTTGGCAACATTAGCAGAAATGGCATATCTTACAGTTTACTGGGACTTAAACAAGGAAAAAATGCCCTGTCAAATCTAGTAAGTGCTTATTAGCTGTACTATGTAAAGAGTCTCCAAGAGATCAAGGCCAAGTGTCAGAGACACTTCTATGCACACTGAATAACAGTTTACTGAGCATACACTTCAAAGAAACAAGAGGGCTGAAGGAGGGAATTGGTGATATTTTCTTTACTAGGGCTGAGAACCTCAACCACAGTGGTATTATCCAAAAGACAAGAACCTAGTTTGCAAAAATAGTCAGTACCAAAGCCTGGCTCCAAGTTCCCTTAGGTGCCTTCAACTCCCACATAGTTATTTGGTAAATAAGTACTATGACCAAAAATCAGCACACAATGGATATAACTCCTTGTCAAACACTTCAAAAACCTGTTTTACTAAGGAGAACTGAGCTCTTGGGAGATTTACCTTACATGACTTCCCTTCCAACATACCATGAGCCTGTAACTAAGCCAAGAGAGAAAGCAATGTCTCCTGAGAGCCTAAGGCTATAAGCAGGAGAGTTTGCCTGGAGGCAGCACCTCCCGCTCCTCCTTTTTGCTCTATCACTGGTTGTGGGCACAAGTGGGACACCCATGCAGTAATGAGTGAACTATCAGAAGTACATCCAGCTGGGCTAGCTGAGCTCAGTGCTGACTCACTGCAGTTGGGTGAACTGTGAGCTGTGGGATCAGCTGCTGCTTCCTGAGCTGGCGGCCAGTTCAGGAGTGGTGACAGGTGACATAAGAGGGAAACACTTTTTTGCTTTTTTTTTTTTTTTTTTTGGTAGTTGCTCCTCAAATACTCCCATATTTTGCAAAGCTGATACTGAGGTTTTCTCCTGACAAACTATGTATTGAAGTACCTCATGTCTGAACAGGCCTGAGAGCTTCAGAATGTAAAAAGTGCACTTCTAGTAAAAAAAGATAGTACGTACATATTGTCTAAAGATGATATAGAAAGCTAATCTCTTTGGAAAAAAAAGCCCCAAACTATTTTGAAAACAACATTCCTGATTTTGTTTGTTGGGCATAGATCACTCTAAAGGTGAATTGGTACACTGTACTAATGACTGCTTTTCACCCTGTGTATTCTTGATTTACACACTTTATTGAAAAACATTAACATTGTTTTATGCAAATAAACTTTGGTTGTTGGGATTGTTTGTTTTTTGTTCTTGTTATTTTATGTTCGTTCTTCATCATGACAAACACAATCTAACTGACAGGAATGGTAAATGAGGTCTAGATGAAATCTAGTGCAAACCATGGGTGAGACGTCCAGCTGACACTAACTGGGGTAGTTCCATTTTCGTTTTGAAGCTGATGCTGATAGAAATTTTCCTGTAAGGAAATCTGACTACTGTTATCAGAGAGGCTTCAGAAGAAACGTGTGGGTAAAGAAATAGGAATGGCAGAGAAACTATCTACAGAACATCTGACTACCACTGATCCAAAAAAGAGGAAGACAGTGCAATGACAGATCAGAGAGTATTTCACTTCTTTCCCCACCATGGGCCTTCATCAGTTTTTCTCCAGACCACAGGTAAACTACCAACAGCCAAGCCTCATTTCAAGACCCTAAGTGGATGTCAGAAGCCTTTTGTGGCTACTTCTCAGTTCAGGAGTGAATTCAGCAGAGATGAAGGTGGACTGCATAGGAAAGGTCACATGCACAAGTTTTACTGAATTTACCTGAGTTTTGGGGCTTTTCACTTAAGGAATCAGAGCAGTCAGTTTTAGCCTAAAGGAGGAACATGAGTTTAAGTCCACAGTAACATGGAACATCTTTCTTTTCACACTTTTTCTCAGTTTAAGTTCTTGTTCAGTCACACTGCACAGTGTGCACTAAAATCTGGAGAAAATCTGTCCTATTTTTGACCTGGGAGACTATAAGTAAATGTAGGTAATAGCAGAAAACTGCATATTTTTACATATATGACTCGAAATATAGCAATATTCTTCCTCCCTTAAGCTCTTGAGACCTTTGTACTTACTGAAAATGGTTGTGTGTGTGTGGCACTTTAATGTAATGACACAATCTGTAAGTACAATAGTCTAAGTTAAATAATGCTTCCTCACAAAGTTTCAGGCACACAAGTAAGGAGTTAAGTAGTTTCCATGTTTGTTTTTCCTGGATTCTGTTCTGAGACTATCTTCCATAGCTGGAAAAGGTCAACATCCTACCATTAATACAACATTATTCCCACAAGTTTCTACAACAAAAAAACTTTTCATAAACAAAAGCCATTTTTTAATGTGGTGCATCAAGAGCCATGTTTACTTGCACTGTTATTTTGCCAGTACCTTATGGTTTAGAAAAGATAAGGCTATTAACAGAATTTAAAATACATATTTTTTGATCTTATTCCACATTGGGAATGAAAGAAAATGTTACTAAACCATCCTCCCAACTTCCTCTCTTGAGAGGTCAGATAACTTGGCAATCTATCACTTCTGAAAAAGAAAGTATACATATGTGTATTTGAAGGAGCCAAGACATGTAAAAAAAATTATATACAATCATTCAAGATTTTCTGAACTTTGCTCTGAAAATAAATAATTCTGACATTAAGAAACCAGTTGGAAGTATTTTATAGTTATTAAAGTAAAGCCCCACAAATCTTCTCATAATCAAAATGCTCAGAGGAACTTCTCTGCTTTGTCTTAACTCTCTTTGTTCCACTGCACTGGTTGGCAAACATGGTTCATCTGGGAAATGCACATACGTTTATAGTCTTTCCATTTGTCAGCTTTCTGTAAAACTTCAAGAGTGTTCACAAAAGCAGTACCAAAAGACTTGCATGACATCTGGCTAAAGTGTAAAAGAAAAAAAAAAAAACCACTGAAGAGATGTGAGTTTTGTTTGTTTGTTTTTTTTTCTTCACATACAGTTTCTAACTGCAGCACCTGTTTGGATTGCTCATTTGTTCTGAATGCATTTAATTCACATCCCTTCTTTCCACAGAAACAAAGGTACAAAACTGCAATGTACAATCCAGAACATGGACCCCACTATTTCTTCTCTTTGAATTTCAAATCTAAAGTGGAAAGAATGTATTGGAATAGTGGTATCTGAATAAGAAGGTGCAGTGCATGGAATTAAATATATGATAATCTTGAACTCTGAATCACATAAATTGTTATTATCGGTTAATCTACTTGATGTGCCTCTTCCCTATACCATGGCCTCCCAGGGCAATCATCAAGCTGGTGTATGCTACCAGTTACCAGTTTTAGATGAGAAACGATCCTGTTGAGTTTCTGACATGAGGGTACACATAGAAACCTGAAGAGCTGAGGCACTCTGTCAGTCTCCTGCACCGCCCACATTGTCAGTGCTGGGTCATGGTATAGGTCTGCCTTGATCTCTGGGTGCATCTCCTGGGGACCTCTTTCTTTGAAGGTTTCTTTTTCCTCCCCTGCTCCAATAAGGAAAAGGATTTTGTGTCAGGGAAGCAACTTTTGACCTTTGCCTGACACTTGAGCAAGATACAAACCTTTGTAAGGTTTCATACACTCAGCAAAGCTTTTAATTTTCAGCAGCTGAAATGTGAGAAGATCCCATCTTTGTGCTCAAACCCTCGGAGCTCCTTTTCCGGACCAGGCTCTGGGAACAGAGAGAATCCCATGTGTGTGTATGTCTGTGCCGCACCTTCGATGATGATTTGCATGGAGCAGCATCAGCCTCACAGACACCTGGGTGAGAGCCCACTCCCCAAAGCTGAGGAACTTCCAGGGGACCATTTCTATAGCTCTCCTTCCAAACCAACCTGGGACAGCTAAGGAAACTGAGAGCTGGTTCCCTGTCCCTCCTAAACAAGCATTTAGGCATCACGGAGCATACACAGGGACACACCAGGCTGGATGAAGAGGTTGGTGGAGGTTTCCAGCTGGAGGTGTCTAAGAAACCAGAAGTAAGGTTTCTTTTCATTGTTAAAAAATTATTGGGAATGAGAGTCAGAGAGGAAATATGGGCCCTGGTGGCCCAGGATGATGTACCAGCACAAGAAGGAGCTGTGTTTTTGAAAATAAATGAACAAAGATGTGCAATGGGGGACTTCAGGGTTAGGTGAATGTAGATAGATATAATTCCAGTACAGATTAATGCATAAAGAGAAAAACAGTTGAAACAATTGTAATTCAAAACATCTTTTTTATGCCTGATTCTGGATTACACAAGAGATGAATTACACAGCATTAATGACTGGACAAGTGGGTCAGGATTTTGTAAGTGAATTTCTGCTTCCATCCGTGAGCAGTACCAGGGTGTTACTGACTGCTGCCTCTTCTGAGGAAAATGAGGAGACCAGGTGAAGAATAGGTGGTGACTGCAACTTTAGTTGAAAGATAATATGTCAAATCATAGGAGTAAAATGAGGTAAATTCCCTTTTAGAAGCTTTCACAAATGCTCTGTTTAAATTTCTGATTTCTATATTTGTTTAGCTTTCACTCAAGGAAGGAATTTTGTTTAGAGTTCTTCATTAAAAGAGGCCTATCAAAAACTCAGGTAACTCATAGCTCAACCATTTTGAATATCAAGAGACACTGCTTTCACATCCTAAAGACTTGGGTTAAAACCTTGGAAGAAAAAGTGCAAGGGGGATATCCCTGGTTTCTCACCTGGCTGAGACACTGACACATGTAATACCCTGACCAAAGGGAGAGGGGCAGAAACACAGGAAATAGTCCTGTAATATAGGGATAAAAGTAACAGCATTCTGAAGTGGTTACAGGAACACACTCAGTTGCACGTAACAGAAAGCAAATGTGCAGTTCATAGTACTCCATATTCACCAGCCACAAAGCAGTAAAAATACATCTCACACTGACAGCAACAGAGGAGATTACATCACTTCAGGGACATATCTGACTCTGGCTGTAAGAGAATCTGGAAGAGCACAAGTGTCAGGCTAAAAGCTGGTAAGAGACAAAAGAGCACTACAAGTACCATGGCATCACACAAAGGCACATGCTCTGGACATAGACTAAACTGGCCCCAGATTCAGGGTCATCAACAAAGCAGGCGATTGTTTCACAGCCCCCACCAGAATTTATTCTTAGCAATTTCATCTGCCTGAATATTCAGAAGTCAGATAGGAAGTAAATGAAATTTATCAGTAATCAGCTGGCTGATGCTCCTGTGTCCTGGAGTGTTTATGGGTTGTGCAACACTTCCTCTCCCAGGAAAAGGAATACTTGTTTCAAGCATAAAATGCTTTCTTCAGTCACTAGTTCTTAACAGCAGTTTCTTGCGGAGGTTTTCTTTGTTTTGTTTCTGCTTACCTCATAACACTTTTGTATCTAAATATTAGTGTTTTGCTTGAAAGACTTGCCTTTTGTTTGGTTTACATACCGCTATGTACACTCCTACAATTTTTCTTTTTGACTACCATCCTCTCCTCCCCCCAGCCCATCCTAACCAACTCAAGGAAACCTCAGCGTGTTCTGTGTAATCACAGCTTTGTGCTTAACCTTTGCGCCCAGGGAAGGAGGCACTTCTAGGAAGGAAATCCCAATAATATTTTGCTTTGGAGAATAGTAGATTAGTATCTCCAGACAATTTTATCTTAATTCTCCCCTGACAGTCAAATTTAAGCAAAGATGGCTATTTCCTATTTCCATTACAAGAAACTGAAAGGTTCTCACAGAAGACTAAGCTGGAAGCTTAAGCATTTCCCTCCTGGACTCTCTGGAATGTCTTCGTTAGTGCTGCAGTTTTGATTTAAAACACCTGGGTCTTTCCTGGTCAAACACAATGTAATCTGCCTATGATGCTTCTGCTTTCTTACAAAACACACTTGAGCCTCTCATGAATTCTTAGATGCTTTGTTAGCTCTTAAAAAGCCAAAGCTTACTTCTCGACAAATTTCAGTTCTGAGAACTAATCAGACCAGCAGCTAGAATATGTGATCAAACTAGAACAGCCCTTTCTGCAGGACTTCAACCAGATTGTGTGTGGTGGCAATAGCTGCAGTCTATTTAGCAAGCATAAGGCTGGGGTGAGATACATCCCATAACTTACAGAGATGTGCAGCTAAAGGGATTAATCTGTAACGTGCATAAAAGGGATCATGTACTTGCTTAAAGACACAGGTTAACTGACAGAGGTTACAAGACCCCTAGGAATTACTAGATTTTGTAAAGAGGTAACTTTGAGGAAGCTTTTCCTTGAACTAAATAGCTAGTTAAGGGATAAATTAAAGTTTGACCTATATTTTACTTCATTACAAGAACAGATTATAATGCTTGAGACAACATGAGCTGAACAATCTTTTTTTCTGAAAACTATGGTATATGTTTGAATAAAAACCCTGCAGGAATAGATGAACAATTATAAACTGATACTAGGCATTGAATTTCATTATGGGAATGCTCTGAACTGAACGGAAAATGAAATAGTACTCCATCGGGTATGGGTAACAGCTATGCAGCCTCTAACTGCAGACACTTCCTGAAATCTTCAGCATAATTTGGTTTGGAGAACTGGGAATATAAAAAAAAAAATACAGTATGAAAGATCTCTTCTTGAAGCAAAGGATTCACAAGTGGCTGCAAGAGTGTTCCAGTGACTGTAAATACATGACAGGGAAGTATGTTTATCCCACAAAAATGAAAAGGACTCCTGTTGATTTAGTACACAGAGGCAGGAACACATTTAGCTTTACAGTTATGCCTCATTGCAAGGAGGGTTTATTTAGCCATTTGGTGTTCTGATTTACACCATACAAAACATCTTTGAAGTCACTTAAGTTACACAACATACATAAATCAGGACAGTTCTCTGTCTAGGACTAAGAATAGGTAGAGAAGGAAAGTCCTTACAGGGAAAAAGCAGAACACAATGTCTGTGAGGGAAAGAGTAAACAACAGCCCAAACTGCAGCTGTGTAAATGCACCAAACCACAGACTCAGCTGACAATATGATGTGTATATTTATTTATACCAGAATGTTGGGGCTGTTTTTAAAAAAAGTATGCTTACTGAGAATTGTATTTAGCTTATACTTAGTTTTGGTAAACATGAGGGGGCAAACTGTGATGCTTAGGCAGAAGATCCTGAAATGATATTGAGGATTTTTGCTGATGAAATGCATGTGAGTGATACAATTAGCATCGTCTAGCAGAAACTATTACTTAATAAAACTAGCACTGTGGCAGCAATGTACATCCATCTTTGATGGCTATAAATGTACTTTACCAAGGAGGGATGCACTCCTGTGCTAATGTAGTCGTGTGTCCCTCCACCAAGGACTGGACACGCTGAGGAGGGAGAGGCAGGGGGCAGGAGGGTCTCCAGCCCCTGAGGGGGAGCACCCCCACCCCTCTGCATGTTTCTTGTTCTGCACACCATAAACCACAGTGGTGCACGGCCTGAAGTGTCCTGATGAGTTGTCAGTGTTGGCACCTTGGAGCAGCGTCAGGGTCACTTGCAGGGGTAGCCCAAGGATATTCTGTTTCTTCCCATGGGTGCTTCCTCATGAAGCAACCAGATCTTCCTTGGCCTTGGTGGTAGTCATGGATCCAGACTAGTCTCAACAGACCTGTTCTCCCCTTTCCATGTATCTGGAATAGCTCAGTCATCTTTACAGGTATGACATAGAAAGATGTTGGAAGGAGAAGCAAGCCTGTTCTCTAGTTCACTTGACTAAGTGAAGATCAGATCTTCAGATCAGACCCCAGATCAGGCCCCAGACATTCCTGATCCCATGGAGCTGCCCTGCACCTTTAACATCAGTCCAGCACATACCATTCCCTTCTCCAGATATGCTTGAGCCATTGTACCAGATTGAAAATATGCCTCTACATGCCTGACAGGCCCTGGGAAAACAGCTGTAAAGGTGCAGGGGTGAGCAGCTCCCTGCTGAGACACTGACTCTGGTTCTGTGCATAGACCATCCACAATCTTGGGTCTACAGGTCTACGTGGTCTACTTACCCTCCTCTGCATTTTTGCCTGAGGGCATGGGAACATCTCATTTCTTAAGCAGAACTTTCTATGGTGGCTAAAGCTGTATCAGCAGATATATTTTGTGATGACACTTTTCAGATGGCTTTACAGTTCACTAAGAGGCTGTCTTTGACATGGTTTCTCTCCTCTCTCCAAAGGCTGCCCTGCTGTTTTCCTGAGCGGGGGGAGGAGGGCAGTGTGTGTAATGTTTTTCTTCCGTCTCCTTTCATAATAATACTTTATTCTGCCTCAAGAAAGTTTTCTGGTCTTTTCCCCCCTACTCCATTGTGCTGAATTCTGGATCTCTCCCTCAACTTCTCTAATTTTAATGCTGCTGTTTGACTGGATAATCTGACTTCTTCCATTTTACATTTATATTTCATAGTACATCTGCAGCATTTGAGAGTTCCCTACATGGATGTTTCAAACCACACCATAGGATCTTGGCAGTTACACATGACTTCAGAGATTTTATACACATATATCTGACGTACAGAGGAAGTAATTAAACCATATGGACCTCTCCTATACAGTAGGAAGCACAACACAAATCTTCTCACTTGATTTATTATAACCTTATGTCATTTAGCAAAACCAACTCTGCAGCTGTCTGAAGAACAGAAGCCAGCTGAGGACAGGGAGGACCTGTATGGGGAGCTGTGGCTCAGGCAATCCTGAGCAGCTTTATGTGCCTCCAGCTGTACAGGGCAGTGGAGACCTTGCTGGCAGCACCAGGTATGAGGCAGCAGAGCACAAACTTCACAGTTTGGTTTGTGAAGTCTTGTAACAACAAGAAAAACAAATGGATCTGTCCTCAGCCTGCATGTTCACCTCTGCCCTCTGCTCCAATGGCAGGGGCTAAGGATGAGGAGCTGCAGGGGACAGTAACATCCTTCTCACACAGGGAGCCCACCCCTCCTCTGTCCTGCAGCCTCACTCCGTGAGGAGGTGTTGAAGGACAAGATTGGACTCATGCAACCTTGTCCTGTCCACAGGGCACACTGATGGTGGGGGAATGGTCCCATGGTGTGAAGACACTAGCAAATACAAATCAAATAAAATAAAAGATGTGAAAAAGGGTGCAAGACAGTGTTACACTGCATCTCCCTGCCAAGCACATGGATACCCTGCAGTAGCAGCACAGTCGTATTTGAACTGAAGAGTTTCCTGTGGAAAAAACATTTTATCCATAAATCTTCATGCCAGTGCATACCCTCATTAAATACTGGAGTAAGGAATATATGTGGGTCCAACACCCACAGTGTCGTGTGGTGCCTTTGAGCCCTCTGCTGCTGGAGTTCTGTCCACTGGAAAGAAGCTGTCACTGTGCCCCTCTGCATGATGCTCTACCTCTGCCACAAACCTGGAAGTGTTAGCAATGCTTTTGGCACTATACAAAGAGCCACATGCAAACAGCTCCTGCCCAAGGAGCACATATCCTAACACAGACAAATCCAGACAGCTGCAAAGACCATGGCATCCTGCATTACAGGAGGGAGCTCATCTCAGAAACAGCTTCCCTCATTGCTCTTCCAGGCTATCAAGACAGGAAGTACCTTGGAGGAAGCCTTTAACAGATAAACGGTGGTGAAATGGAAAAGGAGATGTTGCATGCTTAAGAGTGGACAACAGAAAATTCATCAAAGAAAAAGTAGGAGATCTAGAAACTGAAAAACAGCCAAAAGGTGATTTATAGAGAAAAAGGGGTATTTGGATCAGAAGAAATGATACAGACATATCCAAATCTTTATTTGACTGGATAGAAAGATGAGAGGCTGCCGTACTCTGAATGGAGTGAAACAATTTGTACAGGGGAGGACAGCAAGTACAACTTTCATTTTTGCTCTTACACCTATGCTAGACTTTGTCAACAATCTTGGGAACGAATAAACCTACTTTAAACAAGTTTATAGGGCCTATTAACATATTTTTAAACAATGATACCGTACTTACAAAAATTAGTTTTGCTAAGCAATAAGATAAGCAATAGGTAGACACAGAATTTCACTGAACAACCATGACCCATACTGAAAAAAAAAAGCAAACCGAAGCCACAAAAAACCCCAAAGTGCTTTTCTTTGCTGGGCATGTATGACAGCAATAGACAGGAAGGAATTTGATAGACTAATACAGTCTTTTCATAGAAAAATAGTTCTAGCCTGTGGGAGAAAAAATGCTTTATTTGTTTGGGCTTGCAGCTTTATTAATTGTCTAGAGCTGTTCTCTGTGCCTAAAACAGAGACTTCTATCCTTCAAGATCTTCTTTTTGCATGCTCCCAAAGTTCATATCTAATGGTCAATACAAGGTATTTTAACATTTGTCATCCTGTTCCAAATAAATGTAATGGAAACACTCAGGTATACTTCAACAGTCTGGTTCATTATGCAAAGACACTGAAGATGATTTGGAAACTTTATGTACAAACTGAGGTTAATAAAGAACATTTGTTTTCCTAAGTGTCAGTAAGTAAATGCTGAGAACAGACTGAGTCTGCCTCGGCAGATACTGTTTGAGATGACAGCCTGCCTATTCCCACATTCCTGGTCTCTCCAGGTCAGACTCAAAGGATTCCACTAATAGTTTGGTACTTAGCAAAGCAGACAAAAGGAAAATGGGTCAATGTTACTTGCTCCCATGTGACAAAAATACAGAAAATAGAAACAAGCACCATTTGAGAAATTTGTAAAGCCTCAGACATATGTCATGAGAAACATTTACAATCTCTGGAGTATAATTTAAGTGCTAAAGGATGACCTGGATTATCCCAGAGTAAAACCATCATCCACCCCGCTGCTCTATCTTTAAACTCCTTCTCACAGTAAGCAGAAATTGCAAAACTTGGCTAAAAGCACAAATAATATTTTTGTGCAGTAGTTATACTGTCTGACTGCTAGAAGTCAAAGCCTGAACATCTAACCAAATGGGCATTTGACAGCACATTTCATTTCCTTAATGAAGTGTAATTCATATGTGAAAACCAAACAAAAAGATCAACGATACAGAATCACAGAATATTCTGAGTTGGAAGGGACCCATAAGGATTATCCAGTCCAACTCTTAAGTGAATGGTCCATCCAGGGATCCAGGGCACTATGAGCACCCCATGGTGGGAAATTTCTACCCAGCTGAGCTGAGCTGAGCTGAGCTGAGCTGACATACATTCACACATACATACATATATACATACATACATACATACATACACACACACACACACACACACATACATACAGGAGGATATGATGTGCTATGCAGACACTGTTGACCCAAATGAGTGGAAATGTGACAGATGAGTAGACACTCATGACATTCCCTACCTTCAGGTACTTATTTTCTAAATGATGTAAAATATACTTGCAGGATTTCAGAGGAAGACAGGAAGGACAAAAAAAAAAAAAAAAAAAAAAAAAAAAAAAGCCATTCAAGAATGAAGGTATGGCAATATTTTTAAATGGTTGTGAATTGCATCTAAAGGATTCTTATCTCAGCATTGGCTATTATCACCAAAGTTAACTTTGCACTATTCATCTTCAGTAAGTCTCCTTTCTATTAGTTCTTCCCTAGAGTTTACTTTTTTAGAGTTAAATTTTAAGTCTTGTTTTATTTTCTGAAATAAAATGGTTCTTGATTCCTTACTGTGATCTCCCTTGTATTTTCTCTCCATCTCTCATTCAGATTTGTGATATGCAGATGTTCAAATACACTCTTAAAAATGCTGCCCTCAAAATAAATTCCTGAAATATCAGTGAGATACCTTCTCGATTTATTAGCAAACTGCCATAAGATTTGTTTTTTCAATGAGTTAACAAGCCCATACATCACACAGGTAATGCAAAAGGCATCAGAGGGTGCCATTTCAAATGGAAGAGTTGAATCTACAAGGTAAATAATTAATCCAGCATATAGACTTCAGTCATAATTTTGTTTAAACTACAACCTTGGTATTCATTTTGATTGATGACACTAATTCTTGAGCTTTGTCCAATGCTGGTGAATTGTTTTCTCATCACACCAGCTGAGATTGCAAACACTTCTGATACAAGGTCAAAGAAGTATCTGCACATGTCTAACCTTGGGCCTTAGGAAGAAGGTGCAATATCTGCAATAATGCTACATACCTTGCACTTATTTTGCTGGAGATAACATATGTCAAACCAGGGAGGTTTAAAATTATTAAACTGAAAATGTAAATAAAAAAGTGAATGTGTCCTTTTGACTACCTTTCATTAAAGTATTTTTTTTTCCTGTACAGTTCTGTACAGTTGATTTGAAAAGGTTTTGAAGGAATTTTGCTTTCAGGGCTGCAGCAACAGCAGGAAGTGCAAATTTTTACCATGGGATGGGCTTAAAAAACTTGTATTCCTTTGGATTACAAATAAATACAATTTCTACATGCTCCTTATGGAATCAAAAGTTGTTTCAGATCTGGTTGAAATAGAAATGTTGTGCAAAAGAGCAAAAGGGTAACAAGGAGTGAAAAAACAAATTTTGGTCAATATGTATATTTTATTTGACTTGAAAGAAAGTCTCCATTTGAGTTTATTTTATCTTTTAAGCATTCTTTACAATGTTCTGAATGTTTACAAGTGAAAATGTGATTTCTGTGTGAACACTTAATTGCATTCCTGCATGTACTGAAACAAAACACCCTGCTTTGCTTTTTAATATATTTTGCATTTTTTATTTGAAACAGATTCTGAGGAGGACCTTTCACTGCTTCTCAAATCTCTGATTTTGTGTAGAATGCATATATGGGAAATGGAGCTTTTTGCTCATGGGAAAGTTATCTAATCTCTATCCACCAGTTCAAAAAGATCTCTGATGTTGATTAAACATGTATAAACAGA
>WEIU01019892.1:79992-116761 GCA_013389925.1 Aegithalos caudatus | reverse complement strand
AAAAAAAAAAAGGAAACATGCATATTTCACTCAAAAAAATGTCAAGACAAATGTACTAAAGGACAGCAATTAGCAACCAACATAACTATCCCACTACATGGTCGATTAATTGTCAACCTAGCCCAGGCAAAGCAATGTTCATTAAATAAAACATTAGGTCATAAACCAGGTATCAAGTTTCAGACTGACACAAGTTCAAGTTATGTCAAGCAAACCTGTACACTGCCTGCCTTTGCTAGTGAACTCAAAAGATTTTGGCCCTATTTGCTGCTAACAGTTCATGCAATTAAGTCTTATACCCAAGATTTAGGTGCCTATGGAACAATATCAAGACTTCAGGCATTTGTGTATGCTGGCAAGATCTTGTAGGGCTGAGTTTTAAAAGTATAAGCTTAATCAAAAGCATGCATTTGAAACCACCCTCGCACACATGTGCAAAAGAAAACTGTATTAATGTATCTGAAGGCATAATTTAGCTTCACACTGTTAAACAGATTTTACAGTAACTCTTTTCCTGTCTTTTGTCAATGGTGCTGCTCTCCTCTATTACCTTGACTAGAGAAAAAAAAATAAAATCTTGAAATACCACACCAGACTTGATTACAGCATTGAAATAATGAAGAGTGTCCTGTCCCATGTATAGAGCTCACTAAATACCATAGGCACTTTTAAATCTGTTACCATTACAAACACCTCCTCCAAATACTTTCCCTCAGAGGGCAGCTTCTCCTCTGGGAATTTTCCAGTGGCTTAACCTTGGTCTATGAAGCAATGTGAGATTTTGAAATTTTTGGTACTTATATCCACTCTGCTGCAGAATCTGACAATACTTCAGAAGATATGGGATCAAGTTCACTCCCAAAGCTTTGTGTATGGCAAACACTGGAGAGCAAATAGGACATTTTCCAAACCACCTGTCTTGCTGACCATCAAAAATATCCCACAAAACCCTGATGCTGATCTAATAAGTATTTAGGGGTTGTCAGTCCTAGGGAAGATAGATAATCAGCCTCAAGAGATCAAATCTCTGATAAACTCTAAGCTCTAGCTGATTATAATGCCTGCTTGGTGTGAGGATGCACCTGGGACAGAGTGGATCTTCCAGGAGAGGACAAAGCAGGTGATGGCAGAAGGAGATTTGATGAGTTGACACAGAGAGCTGGATTTGAAACAGGTCAGAGGACTGAAAGTCCTGCTAAGTGCAAAGGGAGCAGAGCCCATGAGATGGCCAGATAGATATTTATTCTGGTAGAAGGGACTGGTGATCAGTGGTCACAATTCTGTATTATAGCCCTTGTGAGGGAAGTAGGAGTGTCCAAAGGGGTTAACTCTTTGTTAAGGCAGCTGTGGGAGACTGAGGTCCTGGCCAACTCCATGGAATAGGTAAGGTAAATAACATCATTTACAATTCCACTTGACTGGTGCTTGCAACAGAGGATGGTGAAAAGTTGCAAATACTACTACAGCAATGCTAGAAATTTAAGGAATAAGATTATTGAACTACACTACCTGGCAATAAATGACAACCCTGATATAAAAGGCATCCCATGCTGGTGAAAGGAGGATAATCAGTGGCATACATAGACTAGTCCATCTACTTTCCAGGAATGATAGAGAATGAAATACAACTAGTGCAATGGCACAATATGTGAAGGCTACAATGAAGTGTTACAGAAAAAAATACTCAGGGAGGAGTGGAACATTATGAGTCCTTGTGGGTGGAAATAACACAAAGGTAGGACTACATTTGTTCTTAAGATTCCTCTGTTACAGACACCAATCATGAAATACTCACCAAAATTAAAGAAGCTGAACAACTAGGTCAGGTAGCAATACTGGCCAATTCCAACCACCCACATACTGTCAGTACAATGTCTCATCCAGATGTGATAAGGAAATAAAAGGTTTGAACCCACCAATTGACTTTTTCTTAGCACAATAAACACTGAGACCCATAAGAAAGAATACTGCTCAGGATTTAGTCTCAGGTGCTGCACAGGACCTGCTTCAAGAGGTACTATTGGGAGAACTGCTCTGCAAGAGCTTCAAAATATAAACAAATTTAATGTTGCAGTGTACTGGGATGAAGTAAGCCAAACAAATACATCACACAGATATCTGAATTCAAGAAGGGGAAATACATAAAAATCACAAAAATAGTAAAAGCCTGAAAAAGCAGTCAAAAAGGCAAGAAGCCTAAAGCAACCTGGAGACTTTTCAAAAACACTGCATTAAAAATCCCAGTAAACTATGTATCACATATCAAAAAGAAAATAAAATGGTTCAATAAAAACTCTGCACAGCTCATTAAAAAAAAAACCCAAAACCAAACCCTAAGGAGGCTATTGTAGTCAAAAGGGTTGGCATTTAAAAAAATTGCTGAAATGAACAGTAAAACCCATAAAAAAGAGATCAAGAATAAATGGCAACTAGGATGGCTACAAATGAATGAGAATATTTTGCAGATGATAACCAAGCTGATAGTAAAAAGTTGTTTAAAGGAAAACAAGAAGCCATCCAGGGAAATAGCAGTACCACATGATGCCAAGGGCTCATAAAGAGGTACATGGGATAATAAGGCCATAGTAGAGAAACTTAGTGACTTCTCTGCAGAGGTCTTTACTGCTGAAGGTATTTGAGAAGGTCTCAAATCCAAGCTATTCCTTGAGACAGAATCATTTCAGATAAATATGAAGGAAGTAGTTTGCAAAACAGGGACATTTACCCATAACTTCCAAAGGAACTCAGGTGTGAAACTGCAGAACTGCTGGCCAAAGTGTGTAACCCAACATTACAAACTGCCATTGCACCAGTGGGCTGGTGCCAACCAAGCTTCCATGTGGAAAAGGGGCTCATCAAGAGGAGACTTTGAGAACTGTGAGCCAGTTTATTTGACTGTCCTGCTTGGCAAAGCAGTAGTCCACCTCAAGGAACAAAATAACTGACCTCAAGGACAGGGTAAAGCAAGTCTTAGCGACCATAATGTATTTGGATTTTCAAAGCTGTTTTTATAAAAAGCTTCACTGAAGCTTTTAAAATAAATTATGTTGGGGTTGTAAGAGAGGTGCTCTTATGGACTGAAGGCTATTAAAGGATAGAAAGAAAAGAATAGTACCTGATAGTCACATTTTAAAATGAAGACATAACACCAGTAGGTCCTCTCAGACACATGCTGTAACTGGTTTTTGCAAAGATTCCAGTGGTGATCTACAGAAGGGACTGAATTGTGAAACATCTGAGTCTATAGACGATAGATTTGCCTCATCTCTCTTAGTCTGTAAAATTTGATGCTGGTGATGAGGAATGGGGAGATCTGGTGATTTCCCATGCTGGGAGATCCAGAAGGGCCGCACCAAACCAGATGGGTATGGTTCTGGTCTCTCGCAGGAGAGTAAAGGGACTAAGGGCTAGAGTGTCACCTTCAAAAGAGAACCTAAAAAGGCTGTGACTCACCCTTTTGGACAAGAGAAAGCTGAGAGGGACTATGATTGAGAATTACAAAATTAGAGGAGCAGTGAGTAACCTAATACCAGAGCTACTCGAAATCTCACAGTACTAGAAATAGGATGGATTTGATGAAACCACAGGGAGCTTTGCTTAGCACAGGTCAGACAGTGATTTATATAATTTATATCATTTGAGCAGTGCCACTGGAAGTTGTGAAAACACACAGATACAGTAGCTTCAAAAAAGGATAAGACAAATTCAGGGTGAAACACAGATACTGAAGGAACATATAGATCGGGTTGTCTTGGGTAAAAGTGAATGGACTGAAGAAAATTGCCATAACTCTGTGCTCCCTGTAAATACTATCTCTTACTACCACTGTTGGGTACAGAATACTGAGCTAGATAAATAACTAAGAAGACGCTTCTAATAACTAAGAAGATGCTTATTATTTTATGGAGGCAAAAACAAAAAACAAGAAAACAAAACAAAAGATAACAAAAAGTAAATATCAGATTTCATCAGATATATCAGTTTATACCAACAGACTTCCAGAAGCTACTGCCATTATACCAGCTTGGAAGCCAGTTAATTGTGATATACAAGAACTACATGAACAGTTGATAAAATTATCTTATTGGATTTAAACATTTCCCTATAATATAATAATGGAGTTGACTTTAGAATATTTATGTGTTCTATTTTGTTGTTGTTTGTTTTTAATTATGAAGAAACACACCTAGATCTAGCCAACGTGTTAAGACTTAAACTTGTATGGAAAATGCTTGCAAATAAATATCACACACTAGACTTCCCAACTATAGTATCCAAAAGCAGACAGAAGTAAATATAAGTGTACTGGTAATAGCTTACCCTTGGCCACTGCATTAGGGAAAGCAATATAACAGATATCTGTAAAGGAGTTCTAGTGAACACTCATGCCAGTCTAGGTTAAAAAGGAATGTCTGGGCAAAAAAAGTGGCCTTTACAGAGGGACACAAAGTTGTCTTTTAATTTCAGTTTCCATCATTCCGGACCCTTGCAAAAACAATGGCTAAATGGCTTGAGTGCTGTTAGATGCTTGACTTTGAAAGTACAAAAGAGTGCAATTTCTCACTCTACAAAAAGATCAAAAAGATTTCTATTTCTACTCACTTCCACTTTCTATAAAGCCTTCTAGGCTGGTTATGAAGTGAGGCGGATGATGAACTTCAATAGGTCAAACAGTTGGCCATTGTACTGAATGGAGTTATCGTTTCCTACATAAGTGCATTCATGTTTGACAAATTTTAAGGCACATATATTGTTCTCTGAGCAATGTATGGTTTGCAAAGAACTATAAATCTCAAGATTTTAGGAGTTGCAATAAAAATATTGAGGAAAAAGAAATAAAACCAGATGTTTTTAATTTTTTTTATTCCTTTAGTTCAGGCTTTCCATTTAAATCAAAACAGAATTTCAATACCATATCTATCAGTGTTTCCCTTTGCTCTTTTCCCTCTTACCCAGGCATCCTTATATTATGCTCTTATGCAAATGTACCTTAGGGAAAGGGTGAGTCTGTTGTTGTAGGAGAACAATTTAGGAAAAGTTGCCACAGAAGAAAATGAGAAGATCAATCTGTCTTAGGGAGAAGATAAGTCAGCTGTCTTTCCTCTGCCTCCTCACTCTGTGTCCTCCACTGGGGCTTATACTATGACTCCTTGTCATGTGGATTTGAACACTCCTTCAGGAGCTTTGATTCACACTGCAACTCCACTGAGTTTTTGCCAGCTGTGAGAAGTGGAGATGAGGCTGAGGCTGATCCCCAAGCTTGGCTCCAGCAGCCCCAGCTCCAACCTACCTAGTGCAAGGTACGGTTACATAGACTGGATATTTGTAACCAGCTAACAGTAAATACAACTGGAAGATAAGTAGGCTGCAGTGAAAAAGAACAAAGACTAGAGTGTCATTAAAGATTGGGAAAAACAAAACCATCTTACAGGACGAACTTCACTCTTTCTGCTATGAAGATGTGAACACAAAGCAGGACTGGAGGTGGGAACTTCAAGGGGCCATTCTGCATGGCTCGAGAAACATTTCTTTGAAGAAACTTCTCCAAGAAACAACTCAGCATTTGCTGTGAGTTGCAAACACAGTTATCAGCAATGTCCTGATTCTCTGAACATTTGGATTTGAGCAGCCTTCATTTTGGGAATAAAAAAGAAAGTGCCATTTGCATGTGTCCTCACAGCCCTGGGAGCAGCTCAGACGAGAAGAAGGAGGGTGCAGGCTAGATGCTGCTTGTGCTTGGCTGCAGCAGTTCCCCCACCACTACAGTGGGCAGATGATGCTTCTGCTGCTTTATTTTTCTGTCCCCACTGGATTTTAGCTGTGTCTGAGCCCAGTGAAAGTTGCAAGGTTGAGACCAGCCAAAACAGAGTAGAGGAAAACCTAAAACCACATACCTCTTTCCAGTAGGCTTGCTAGGTGGGTGCACTTATTTGTGCCAGGTTGCCTTTTGCCCCTAGAAACTGCCCCTGTGAAGGAGGATTCAACTTTCCTGCACCTTTGTGCTTATCCTTACCAGTCCTGAACCAAAAGCAGTGTAGACAGTAGCACAGGGCTTCCAGATGCCCTGCACCTGGAGACCTGGCACAAATCACCAAAGTCCAGATGAATCTCCACACATCTTGACAGTGCCTCTCTGTCCCTAGCACAGTGCCCCAGGAGATATCAGTGGGCATATTTTGCAAAAAAACCCTTTTAAAAAACAAAAGTTATTGGATTAAGACAACAAATAAAGCTAAGCATCTTTTCCTTAAATGCTGTATCTTAAGACTACAACTGAAGCAATGACAACAAATGAAGTAGAAGCACATATAAATAAGGAGCAGACATTTCTTCAGGCCTTACTCCTTTCATAGTTTGCAATTGTGTTTACCACTTCAGTGAATTAATTTCATTCAACAGATGCTGATGTGCACATTCAGTAGCAGCAATCCAAAGCAAACACTTTTAATTAGCCTGTTTTTAGACCTGTCACAAACAGAGGGTGAATTTCCAGAGGATGGCAGGGCTGACTGCTGGCTGCAGACCCTTGCAGTGCTGCTCCTACCTGAGCTCCAGGTGCCCTGCAAGTGACAGCTCAGTGGCACCTGGGCTGGAGAGTCAGTGCAGAAGCAGCTCTGACAGACTGCTTCAGGCACTCCTGCAAGTGCAAACACGAAATACGTCTCCATTGTGCATGCAATGAGTCACCTCCAACAGAAAATGTGGGCCGTGCCAGATTATACAGAGGTTTTGTGAAAATAAATATTCCCATTGAGGATTAGCATGAGACCAGAAGCTATGCCAGATTTGACTAGACTCTAAAGGCCAATCTTGTTCCTTAAACCAGATGTTTAACAGGGGTTGTGACATCTGAAGAGATCAGCAGACACAAGATACAGGCAGTGTATGCTAAATCATAATGAAGTGTATCATTTCAGAGAGGTAAAATACAGAGAGATAAAATATGATTTTTCAAGTGTAAAATTCTGTAAATCCCTTTTGCCAATACTTTTTCACATCTTGCACAATTAACCACAAGCAGTAAAATATAATTTATGTTTTGTAGCATATCCTTTTTCTCTTTTTGAGTATCTGTTTAAAGGGAGGCTAACCTCATTAGTAAGTGGGGTTACTTACTTCCCTGAAGTAAAACTGAGAATGGTAAGCAAGTACATAAAATCTGTCCTCACTTTTCCAATCTAGATAGTAAGCAACTCACAGGAAGCTTCTTGTGAGTGGCACCTGACTGCTTCTCTACTGTGGTATTTTTACACTTTCAGCTTTTCTAACCTATGCAGTTAGTTTTGTTTAACTACCTATTTTTTCTTTCACATTTGGCAACTTGAAATTCAAGGTTTTCCAATCATTAAGGAGCACGAAAAACATTTCAGTCACAGAAGTTGGTTGTTTTGCAACACATTTTCATGAACTCTAGTGAGCATCTTAAAGCATCAGTTTTTGATTTTCAGTCAAAAGTGGGAAGCGGCAGGAGGCACTTGCCAAACTTCATGTGCTGGATGATGAGGGTAAGGCAGGAACAGCTGGAGGGAGCCCCACGGGAAGCTGTGTCTCAGGGGAGGGCTTGTTTGTCCTCAGTTTCATCAGGTTGCCACTGGGTTATTGTAATGGAAAGCAGATCATGAGCAGCTCATGGTCAGGCCATGGGAGTATAACCATTACAGTCCCCATGGCATGGTAACCCCAGGATCATCTGACTTCCATGGAGACATCAGGACTTCTGCTGTAAACAACTGTGTTCCTTGCCTCCCACCTACACTGTGACTTTCCTACCACCTCTCCCTCCACTCAGACGTGGAGTCAAGCTTGAGGAATGCAATGGGAATGGGAACTGATGGCTGTGTGGAGGGAATGCAGAGTACTGCATCTTATGAGGTTTGTGATAGCAGAACAAGCACATGACCTGCCACCACATCTCCTGCCTGACCTATTCTTAGAGATGGGTGGATGGAAAAGGCTGAGTCACTGTCTCAGCTGCAGAAGACCAAGCTGTACAGAAGGAGCCTGCCAGCCAGGGCTCCAAGCCATACAGGATGGGAGCTGCCCTATTTCTCAGTGCTCTTTGTGGCAGGTGGCTAATCCCCTCTACCCCATCTCCCTTCCTCTGCCTCATTCATCTCCAGTCCCCAAAACAAAGAACAGACTATCAGCCACAACATAATTCCAGAAATTCTAAAAGGTTCCCTTTCAGCAGGGATTTCAGGTTTTGCAGGCGTGTTTCCCTCTTGCTTTAGTGGAAATCACATAGCATCACAGAATTATTGAATCATTTAGGTTGGAAAAGATCTCTAAAATCATCAAATGTATGTATCCTATGCATGTATGTAGTATCTTTTCATCATTCTGATCTGATCAGCTTACAGCTTATCATGTCCCTCAGGTCCCTTGGCCCTCATCTTTGAGATAAGTGCCTGCTACATATCATAACAAGGTATTCACAACAAAGTATTCAAATCTAGGAGCCTGTGAGAAAGTAATATGAAACAACAACAACTTTTTCCTGAAAAAGAGTAATTGTTTTAACACTCTTAGCAGTCTAGTGCAAGTCTACCTATTGCAAATTATATAGCATTGAACTTGAGATTCAAGAACAATTTACAGGAAAAAATGTTACTTACACGGCTTCCTTTTTCAGGGAAACACTGACATCCTCCACTGCAGTCTCTGCCTCCACATGGTCCTGTGTATTTCTTTCCACCCTGCAAACCAGAACACATATAACACGAAAGTTAAAAGGTATCAGCTAGAATATCTGAAACAGCACAATAAGCTTTGATTAGCAGATTTACTGGGAACTGCTAAAGCAAAGACCAGGATCAGATCTAGGATTTACAGCTAAAACCTCTTTAACATATGCTTAGAAGCTGCCATGAGTGGCTGTTCAGTTCTTGGAGATCAGCATCAAGAAATATAATGTTACTTCATTTATTTCCCTCCACATTTTCAAAACACTGCAGCTCCATGCTGAGCAGTATCTCACGTATCTTTTTGACACATGCAATAGATATCATATCACAGAAGTGCAGCTGCTTGGATTTTTTAGGGACATGGACTAAGTCCTAGGTCACAATGCAGCACATCCTCCTGTGCATGCTCCAAATCGTTGCTGTATTTTGAAATATTTATTGGTGGACATAAAGGAAGATGTAAGTATCATGTTCAAAATCGTGATCCAAACTCCTGCTTTCTCCTCTTCTATGGCTGCCCTGAACCAGGACACTGCCTATCCTGGATGAACAAAAAATTTGCTAGCAGTCAACCACTGTGATTTAGAAGCCACTCCCATCTTAAGTAAATGTCTTCAGTTACATCTCTCCTGCCTGACCAGAACCATGTTGGCCTGGGCCACAAATACATGGATCACAGAATATACACCGCTCCACACAAATCCTTGGATGGACTTCAACAGGCAGGCAAACACAGATTATATTCCATGCAAGTGCCGGCACAGAATGCAGCAGCCACAGTCAGTCTTGTTCAGAAACCTGAACAGCACAGATGCTGTGCATGCTGTGGTGTGACTTTTATAAATGTAACCTAATGATGAATGAACCTAGGAATGTTGTGAAGACCAGCCTGCAGCCCACCTAAGCTTAGGGTTTTGAACTCCTGAAAATGACCCAGCAGCCTAGTAAGTAATCTGGGAGAGGAGGAAGGGATTTCTCGTCACCATTTCTGTACTTGACTTGGCCCACTGTGAATAATTAATACAGTCAGAAGAAAAAGAGAGAAGGACTAAGTCTAGTGGCTACGGGAAACCAGAGTCCCTCATTCAGGGAATTCCACATGCAGTGCTCCTCAGATGAAACCTCAAGGCAACCCAGCTGTAGGGTTCAGAGTCAGGCTCCATGTCACTTGTTCCCCTCTTGGCTAAAACAAATGGTGCCTTCACTTTTCTGCCTCCTTCATAGCTTTGAGCCCATCATCTCTGGAAAGAGAGGTGAAAGTGGTACAATCAAGGCACCAAAACAGGATGGGTGCTCTGAACTGCTACACTCAAAAATAGACAGTGATGCTGCTATTCCTGCCTCTAGGGAATGACTGAAGGAGCTAAAACACAGAGAGGAGGCCAATTCTGCCATGCTTAGAATTTTTTCATGTGGCTCTAAGCAATCCCCTACTCAGCACCTAAGGTTGTTCACTCACATTTCTCGGGTATCCATTTCTGCCTTTATACTACCTGAAAACACAGCTCTGGGATTTGGACACCTCCTGGCAGTCAAATCAATTAAAGGTATGGAGCAGGCACCAAGCATTGCTTAAGTCCATAAGTTTGGTCATATTCGTACAGCAGGCTCTTAATCTTAGGACACACAGCAATACAAAGTTCCCAAAACGTGTTTATGCTTGTCATAAGAAGATTCATATCTTAAGTACTTTCACATACTAAAAAAACTTTTCTTTCAGCTTTATATTTAATTCTCATGTTTAATTGAAGAGGTAGGGCTTTCGTACTGATAAAAGCAGTCCACAAACTGAAACCATGCCCTGACCTATTTATAGGTTAGGTGTTTTATTCAGGAAATTATTTCATGGATGTAGTAAAGTTCTATGTCATGTTATGAATTCTGCTTTATGTTTAAGCTATTGTTTAGAGGAAATATTAAAGCAAGAAAATTTTATAAACTCCCAAAGTTTGCTCAGGTAGGTCCATTTTTTAGTTAAATATCTGGATGATCACAAACTCACTATTTCGATGGAGTTTATTTCTTATTAACATATTTGCAGATGAAATGTGCACCTTTTTCTCAGTATTCTTCATTTTATGCAGTTTCCTCCATATTTCTGAAATTGAGTATAGTTCTATTAATTTTTATGTATGCCTGTGTGATCATACCCCTCTGGAGGATGTGGGCATACTTTAGGGAGCACTGTGCTATGTAGTGCTGCAATTGGTAACAATTTTGAATTTTAAGAATCTGTTCTTGTTGGTGCTGTAAACAACAGCATATCCCAGCCTAAGAGTAACAGAAAGATACAGTAATTTTATCATGTGAGTTTTCAGTTTTGCCTACTGAGAAAAAAATAATGAGAACAATAAGTTTATTTCTTTAATTAGCAGCGCGACTCTAAATTTGGTAAACTGTTGTCAAGGAGAAAATAGAAAATGAATCAGAACTCTGGTAAGATATTTGTGCACTTGTAAGAAAAATATGGAAGAGGCTGCTAATGCTTATTTCAAATGGAAGTTCAAGGTCTATTGTTTGTGTACTATCCACCATCCAATATTTTAATTTGCATGCTGTAACAATACCAGCAGCTAATATGGGGACACAATTGTTTTCTTCCACAATTTTAGGAAGCTGGGTGTTTTTTTTCATTATTTTCTCATTTTGTATCCTTTTATGCACACAGATTCTGCAGATAATGAAAAGAAAAATCTGGAAGATTCTCCAAAGGTAGGGAGCACAATGGGAAAGCATTTGAGACCAGCAGTAATGTACCTCTTTCTGATTATACTTGGGCTTTCCTTATTAACTAATAACTTCCACTTTTCAACTGCTAGTAGAAGGACTCTGGGATCTTTTAGTCACATGCAGTATTTTCTGCTATCTTCCACTATCTAGAATATTTATGAAGATCACTGCACTGTCATTTGATCATACATTATTGGGGGTTACAGTCTAAAATATTATGGTTTACAAGCTTGTTCATGTTCAAAAATAAGTCTGTTAAGGATTCTTGTAGAACTTTGTTAAAAAAAATTATACCCATAGGCACACAACTGAGATGAAGAGAAAACAAATGGACATATATCAGTCAATAATTAGAATGGAAAAAGCCTGAAAGTTTCAAATTTAGCAATGGACAATGTACTTTGAAGTACTCAACTATTTATGTCCTGAGGAAAACAGATTTCTGGGAACATAACACTAATAGTGTCAACCCAGTGTGGTTGTTTTGATGTGAGCTTTTTTGATCAGAGAACAGTCAGATCTAGAACATGATTCATCCCATCCTTATACTGGCATTTGAACTGACTGACTGCATCTCACCCAGAAAGTTCCTGCTGCTTTCTCTCAACCATAAAGGTGGGTGGAGGTGACTAGCTTACATAGGACTCTCCGAATTTGCTCAGTATGCAGTTAAATGAAGAAAAGTGTGCCTGCACCAGAATGATAATCTAGGATTTGTGTAATCAAGCTGGAAGAATTGGCCCTCAATTATGAAGGTGTCTGTGGAGAAGATTTTAAGTTCCAAGTCTTTCTCATGTTTGGATGATGCATAATCCCACAAATCTCTAAGAGGCATCTCTAATCCCTAGAGATGTAGCACAGGGTAACTGGTTGAGACATGTCTACAGAGCAGATGTCTAGCTTCACATGAGATGAATCCTGTGCTAGGTGTCCAAGTCTCACCCTCACAGGAAGCTACACCCTTTGATGGGAACACTGAGTGTGAAGAACATTATTGAAGAGCAGATATATGTGCAAACACAAAATGAGCTATACCATTGCACTGGTGTGCAACCTTTCTGTGCATAAGGTGAGGTGTTCCTTAATTAGAATAAGGTTGGAGAATCAAGAGTAAAGTACGACAATTCTGTCCAGAAACGTGTAACAATAATGTTCCCAATGAGACCCACAGGATCAAAAGGCAGCCCTTGGAGGCAAGGTTGTCTGATTCAGCCATCTGTTATGGTACTATCATATTAGAGAAAATATTGACCAGGTAATAGTGTCAGAAACACGAATTTTCATGTGTAAAACATGGGACCAATGAGGGAAAAGAAATTAAGAGTAGGTTGTTTAGTTGGGAGGAGTACAGGGAGGGAAATGGTAGTGCAAGGATGGTAAAAACTTGGAAAATAAAAAAAAAAAAAAAAAAAGAAGAGGGCATCAAATTAGGTGAAGAATGAAGGTAGTGAGGCTATACCAAGAGCAAGAGCAGAGACAGCAGCAGGCAGCAGCGATGTTGACTTGTGAGCACAAGCCCTCTGGGAGCCCCCATGGGGAAAGACCACAGGTCTCTTGACTAGGCATGTCCCTGTGGGAAGGTGGGGTAAGAAGGGATAAGCTTGTAAGGAAGGATAGGTTTACTCCTGAATACCAGCTGCAGGAGCAAAAGCAGTAGAATTGCAACTTAATAGTCCTTTTGTGTAATTTATCAGATTTCTTACAGTGATTTTGTACAAATGCTAATAACAGGATATAGAATTGTAATTCAATGTTTCTTGCAGTGATGTAGTTGTGAATTACTACTAATAACAACAGTGATATGCTTCTTTGCAAATAAATACTAGGTTCTTGGAGGTGTTTTCTTTAATCAGCAAATCGTAAGCTACATCTAACACTGATCAGGTCCACACTGTTCAAAGCTAGGCGTCTCCAGAGCTGGCTTACCCAGCCACTGTGCTGGGATGAATATATTTATCATGTTCAAAGAAAATGAACACTACTCAAACAAAAGCAAGAGAAAACATGTAAGTGCCACCTATATTTGTAAAGCTTGCATATTTGCCTAGTGTAAATACATTTTTAGGTACAGCAAGCATAAATGTGGGTGTCCCAACACAAAACTTTTCCTGCCCTCTTGCTCTCTCTTTTTTTTTTTTTGTCTCCAAAAATATTATTTCTGTACTTACACATCTTCAGCCAAAAATAGAAAACTTAAATGCAGTTTCCTTCAGCCACACTCTTAAAAAACCCAGAAACAAATATGCACTTTTTATTTTAACTTTTCCACATGTTACTGATTTATTTGTTGCTTAGCCACATTTGGGTAGTTGTCATTTCTGCGTGCCCATTCAAGTACCTTCACTTCAAGGGCTGGTATTCTAACAAAGAACAAAGGCAACCAGAGACAGACCTCAAAGTACAACTCTATGAGTACAGAAAGACCAGGAAATATAAGCCATTTCCTTACATACAGCTCAAAAAATAATTACGGAAATTATAATGAAAATATTGCAACTTGGAATCAAAGACTCCATACACCGACATCTTCTTTGATAATGTTTTGTATGTTGTAGTTGTGCATTAACTTCTGTGCTGTTCTGTTCCCCTAAGTCCCATCAGGGCATGTTTCAGAAGATTTCAGGAGCTTGCTAAAACATTGACCTACGACTGGAGGTGCTGACACACTGCACGTCTCTGCAGTGGGGCAATGAACAGCACACTGGAGCAGCACATTCAGACGCTTCAAGTGAGGCTTCAGCCTGGAAGTCCTGAGGGAATTCCTGGCATGCCTGAGAGTCAGCCCTCTGTGTAAGTGCCAGGGAGACCAGACCAGGTCACACCTCCAGTATGAACCTCTGCTTTCACATTTGACCTTCAGCTGTTGATATGGACATTAATTTCAAATTTGGTTTATACAGCCCTGACTTAGAAACATTAATTTTTTGCTTCCTTCAAAAGAAAGAAGAAAAAGTAGGAGTATGACAGAGTACTCCTGCTGCTGATCATCAACAGACAGAGAAGAACTTCATCAGATTCAAATGTGACAGCACAGTTGTATTTGCTCAAACCCAACATTTTACTCCTTTAAGAGTTGAAAACATTTGTTGCCTGTTGCCAAACTTATTTCTCTAGAAATATGCATAAACAACCACTCAAAACAACTATTGAGAATGCTGTCAGCATCCTGGATTGCCCAGGAACAGACTTGGTCTCTCCTCAGAGCTACAATGTGAAAGATGGAATCAGCCATCTGCTAACAGACCAGTAGCTACTAGAGCATGGGACAGTAAGACCACTGTGAAGACCTTAACTGTCCAGGGAAAGGGAGAGATAATTGGCACAGTCAGAGAGGAAGGAAAAGATGTGGGTGTGGATCCTCTCTCCAACTGTTCTGAGAATTATTTCGCTAAGAACTAATTCTTTCTTTCATATTTGAATGGGAGCCAGAATCTTTTCCAGACTGGATGCATGGCAACTAGAATAATTTAGTGCGTGACCTCAAAATCTTATGAATGTTTACACTTCCCACCAAAAGTAGGGGGAGCCATGTATTTACATATCCTTCAATAAAAAAATCTGGAGGAGGAAACTGGTCCTAGGAAGAACACAAAGATTCTCAGCACCAGCTGTATGGTAGACCAGCTGGTCTCTTAACCACTGCCTAATGGAGTCTTCCCAATGCAATGAGAAGGGCTACACTTGTGGCAATCAATTGTGTATTATAAACTGGTGTGAAGTTTCATGTGCCATCTCCCTCCTAGGTAGTGTATCAAGAAAACTGGGAAGCAGGATGCCAAGGAAGCAAGTGGCTTGCTTTAGCTCTGAGTCCTGATGGGCATGGGGATCTCAACAAAGGAGAAATCTCCAAAGGCACTGCTGCTCCTAGGAACTGAGATGCCTTTGTTTGATGTCTGGGGTGAAGAAAGGATGGGCAAGAATTTAAAGTCTCCAATGCTGAGAGGACCCCAACAGACAGAAACTTGTCTTCTCAAGTGTGTCTCAGCAAGTATGTTGGAATCAGAGATGGGAAACATGAATTCTGTATCTCTCAGGAATGAATCTATAAAAGACTTTCCTCTTATGGACTTGCTTGTGACTTGATTATATGAACCTTCTGGCATACAGCCTTTTATGAAGGCTGCATAGTTTCATTTCAAAGTGAAACTTCATGGCTCCACATGTTCACTTTATTTGAGGTACTATTTACTACCCCTCTTCAAATTAAAAAAGTTCTCTTGTTGCCATCTGGAGACACTGCCTTGGAACAATGGCAGAAGCCAGATATGATACAGTGTGAACTTATCCATCATATTTTCATAAAACCATTTCTAATTTTATGGCTTTCATCCAAACACATATTTACCCAGAAAACCAGATGAAATCCAGAAAGAGCTGCTGTCATATAGTAAGCATCGAAAAAAAAATTTTGAGGTCTTTAAGAGGCCAGGCAAAGAGTAATGCTTAAAAGCTGCCTACATGTTTTCATGTTTTTCAGTCACAGAGATGATTATAAGCTGTGCTACGAAAGAGCCTAGAATATAAGACAGGGAAACCCAGTTAAAACACTTTAAAATGTCAAACAATTAAAAAAAAAGTCACCTCTATAGAAAAATACAGCACTCCAGCTTTTTTTTTTAAGAAATCTGTAATGCCATGGGAAAGGGAATCCTAAAAGACTGCGCCAGGTCTGCAGGAAAGTGCACCAGCTTTCAGGAGCTAATGAAAGAGGGTTAAGATGCAAAAGGCTTTTTCTGGAACAAAATTGCATCCCGAAAAGGAAGAAAAACATCATCTGGCACACTTTTCTATTTGATACAGGTAGCTTACCTGCCTAAAGAAATGACAAATTTTGTCTGAGTCATCAGCTAAGGCTTCAATATATGGTAGCAGGAGACAGGTGATGCTGCAGGAAAACTAAGCTCTTTGAAGGATGCGCAACTATGGTTTAAAATGTCTTTTACATCTTACAAAGGGGCAAATAGACAATACATTACACAGCCATGAACTGATACCTACGACCCACAATGATTACAAAAAGAGAATCAAAGTGTTGCTCTGTTTTACCAAGGCGAGAATTGGGTTTGCCTGCAGAAAAAAAACTCCACAGGTATAAGCCTAGAAAGACTTTGAAGCTGGAAATGTATTAATAAAGGTAAGCAAAGATACCTACATTAATTATTGCTATTAGTTAAGGCAAGCCCATTGGCTTCCTTGATTATAATGAGAACTCAGACATCTCCTGAATATGTAGATGCCTAAATTTAGGTGACTTGATGTCACCTGGTTCTTTGTTCAAATGGGATTTTTTAGCTAAATTGGAGAGAAAAGTAAAGAATGCAGCAGTAGCTAGAGTAAAATCTGTATTGGTAAGTTAAAATTTGATATCCTATTAAACTTGATCCCATCTTTGTAAATCCATACTTTTAGAGATGTATATTATTTCACTATTGTCTTTTCTTATGAGACAACAGACTCTCACCTAACATTCAACGTGGCATTCCTCACTTAAAAGGATGGTGGTCTTTAGACTTAGAGTGCTGGGACATCTTAACATGAGTCCTTGTTCTCAACAACCCATCCCTAGAAATTAAATGCATCTCCACAGAAGCTACTTAGGTGGTTTCAAAAACAGTATTACAGAAGTCAGAAGAAGTGTTTTCTAGTTATCAGCAATGACAAAAGTCCTTGGACTTTATTCTGTGATTTTTTGGTGATTGCCAAAGTAGACGTAATCACTTGTTAGGGAGGCTGTGACACTGAGAAGCACAGATTGTTAACTTTTAATTTTTATTCTAATATTTTATTTATGCAAACCACAGTGCATTTTATATTTGATCTGCCCAAGGCTTATGCAAGGTGCAAGTCAGTGGACAGTGTTATTTTGATATGTGCAGTTATAATGGAATATTTTCCGCAAAGGAATGAAGTCAAAGACACTATCAACCCTTAATCTGAATTTGGCTTTTGTGCAATATCTTATATTACTGGAATAAAACCTCCTTTCCCATCCCTAAGAACAGAAAGACATTTGTTCACATACTAGTAGCATAATAATGAAACACAGCATTCACTTATTAAAGTAGCAATTTCTATATTTAACTACTTCTGGTTTCCGAAGTCTAGTCATTTTCAGTTTTGGAAAGACATCCAAATAATGATATCATTTGCTTGAAACAATAGAAAGTCTGGATACTAGTCTATATATGGAGATTTTTTTTAGTCTATTTATAAACCACGCCAGTTATTTGACCTGTCTAGTTTACTCACCTACGTAAATTGGCAGACTCAGGAAACTTAAGAACATATTATTCTTTGTGACTGGTAAACCTTAAAGGTTGCTAATCATACTTCAGATAGGCAACCAGTATTTCTGAAAACACATCTGTGCCTATGACACTAAGAACAAACCAACCTGCCAATGTAAGAAAGATTTTCTTACTTTTGGACCAGCAGCAGTGCAATTGCATTAGCTCTGCTCATGGGAGGGGACTGACAGAAACCAGCTGTACAGCTGTTTGCATGGCTGCAGCATCTGTATTTTTTTCAGTGCAGTGTAATGGTGCCAGTGTTTCCTGAAATGTAAGCATAACCACTGAGATTTTATTCCTGTTTTATGTGTTCTGTAATTACCTAAAATGTTTGATTGTGTATGAACTGCTTTTAACAACTGAATTAGTTAACTTTGTTTTCCTCTGATAACTGTTTACAGACATCGTTCTGTCTACAGCCATGGTTCAGCCAAGCTGATCTGGTTCTGAAGTGAATACTTAAAGAGATCCTGGAAGTTCTTTTTTCCCTTGGGAGGGATGACATTGGCAATGGTTTTCAATGGCCTTTTAAAATCTTGTTGTGCCTGTAGAATCAGATATAATAAAGAAAGCTGAATTTACATTCCTGAAGAATTATATAAATTATATAAATTATATATTGCAAAATTATATAAATTGCAATTAGAAATATCTACCAAGAACTGGAAGGATGGAACTATCCCTGACAGCACGATTTGGAAGGAATGGATTTGCACAGGTTTATCAGTGATGGCACAGATTGGCTGACACTGCATTTATCATACATGCTGATGGGTAAGTCCAGTCCAGTATAATGTTTACAGCCCTGGCTCAATTTTCAGAGTTGGCTGTTGGACAAATGACTGTAGTGGAAATATTAAATGTGGAAATTTGCTCTGCAATTTTTCAGAATTGCTTCTTGGGACTGGACTGGTATTTCCTTAAAAGTAAGAAGAATGGGTGAGAGATTTGCAAACTGGAAAAAGAACTGCATTTTATGATGGAAGTGTTTACTGCTAACTGCTTGGTCAGATGCTTCACCCACCATTTCCTTTCTATTTCAGTCAAGAAAAAGCCCATGAGAACTAGCTTTCATACTGATCCATTTCACTTTCCACTTTTGATTGCAGAACTTAACCTCCTCCCTGAGCCTTAGTGCCTCAGCTCTAAGGTGATCAGTGTTGTCATTGGTGAAAGCCTTGGGTACAGGTTTAGCAAATAAAGAAACTACATAGAGGATGTGACACATCAGGACTATATAAAGACATCTATGAAAGTTTTGGTATTTTCAGTGAGGTTAAAGAAGGTAATCTAACATACAGAAAAATGTATTCAGAAAGAAAAGATCAATGCCTTTCTTCTGGTAGTCAACTATCATTGATAATCTCTTTTCTCACTATATACTTTTGATTAGCAAAATGTCTTAAAACATTTGCTCATAAAACTTGCATGATATCTTTCTTTCTTCTGCCAAAAAAAGCTCTTTTAGTTACTTACCTAGTTAGGGGTCAAAATCTGTATCTCAGTATAATGTATTTGTATTTGTACATTACAAAATTGGCAACCTGGAATGGCTGAATTATTATCCTGTATCCTAAAAAATAAATGACAGTTTATTCTTTGGATATTTCTTCATTCTGCATATCTGTTTCCACATAATTTTAATGGGAAGAGTGAAAGATTTGTGGGGTTTTTTTGATTTTTTTTTTTTTTTTTTTTTTTTTTTTTTTTTGCGGGGGGAGGAAAGGGGGAGGTTTTACTTCCTTCAAAATATCCCTTTGAGTATACAAGAACATTAGAACAGCCATACTGTGAAACATTGGCTCACGGGATGCTACTATGGAAATGACATTTATTTACTCAATGATAAAAAAGGTTCATCTTTCCCATATTACCACTGACTTGTGACTTAAAACGTGCTCTGGTTCAGTTTGGCAGCTGAGCTGATTTCTGCAATGTTGCAGAACTGGGTTAAATGCACTTTCCCAGAGTTTGATGAGTCACTGGTTCAGCTTGGTCTAGGACCCAGATCTTCCTGCTTTCCGGTCCACTTCCCTAACCCACAGACAAACACTGTCTGCATTGCTGCAATAAGTCTTGTCGCTCAGTCTCCATGCCAAAAATGCTCTTATCACAGTACAAACAACTTACATACTGAGATTATAAACAACCAAATATCAAGCTTTATACTGACTTAAGGGATGTCATTTAGCCTCTCTTTCACATCTTTTTTCATTACATGCTTGTCATTTTGCAAACAGATCTACAAAATTCAGAAATGCTCACTGCTTGGCAGTAAGGAGTAGAAAATAGACAAGAAAAAAGGAACACATTTATAGCTCACTGCACTAGAAATAATATGAGCTTGACTCATGATATAAGCTTGACTCTTAAAAGAGGTGGAACAAACTCCAGAGTGCTCATCAAACTCAAAGGTCTTAGAAACTGGTAATTGATGCTTTATTCAGAACATGTTTCTGTATGGGCTGTATACCTCACCTAACTCAGGAAGAATAGCCTGAATTTGAAATCTATCAGAGACAACCGTAAGACTGGATATATGTATTCAGTTTTGCTGTAAGCAACTTTCTACGAAACTCCTCATAGGTGATGCCAGCTCAACGTAATGATATTGAGAAAGAATGCCCGAAGCCCAAGAATGGATCTTAGAAGTACTTTTTCAACAATGATGTGGAAATAACCTTGAGCAGCAATGTTCATGTTCAACAAAACAACAAGAACAAAAAATCCAAGCTCTATCTCTTTGCCTGCCTCCTTGAAACCTCACAGATTGTATCTCATGCCTCTGTTCAGAAGAGATCTTCAGATTAGGGACCAGTAATGAGACTGTTCATCTCTTGAGTAAGCACCATCCTATTATGGCACCGCCCTGTTCTCTTGTAAGATCTGAAATACAAAAACCTGGTGGCTTTTCTCTGACATAAGATGCAAGACTCTGCTAAACTCCAAAGCAAGTAGAGGAAAACAGTTACCCCAAGTAGGTTGAGGAATCAAGCCCCTAGTGAATCATTACTATACGTATGGCTCACCATAAAGGCCATTCTCCAGGGATACTTTACTTTGCCACACAAAACCACAGCTTCATTTTCAGGCATCAAACAGTAACAGAAACATCACATATTTGCCTTGTCTTTCTTTTGTGTGATTGGGGAAAAGTCGATATCTACACTATATTTTGTGAGCAGAACAGATCTCAAACGCATTAAGTTTCTGGAAGGACTCTACTGCATATCCCCTCCTGGAAGAATCAATCTCTCACCATCTACTTTTATAAAGAAACTCAACGCTTCACCTGCTGAAAGCCTGGTAAAACAGTTTCATNCCTTCTGTGTTCTGCTTTTCCAAAGTCTAAGAAATTATTCCAGTTGATTTTTGAGAGGCAGGTCTTCTTCATGAAAAGGTAACAGTACTGACACAAGCTTGATCAGTAATGAGGTTTTTGGTCTGGTCACACTGTCAGCAACATCTGTAGTCCACAGAGATGAATCTCACCAAGCATGCATTTGAGGGGCTAAGTTCTGTTCAGTGCCTGCAAGCTGCATAACTAGAACTTCATTTCTCCATCTAACAAGCTGAGCAATAGTCCACAGAAAATACCCACTCTCTCTTTATATCCTTTAATTTGTAGTGTATTCCCTTTTGTTTATTAAAAAAAGGTAAGAACACAGTTTCCCTAGTCGTCAGATCCTGGGATCTGTTTTACTGAATTAGAAAAGCTGGTCAAACAAGTCTTGGAGGCATTTACTCCAAACCCTCCAAACCTCATCCATTTTATTTCCTTAGTGTGTACTTACACACACACAAGTGTAATTAATTTTCCAGCTGTGAAATATAATAGCTTTTCTTCTGGTTTCTTGTCTTTACTTTTCTGTTTTTCCTGATGAATTGGGTTCCACTCAGGCAAAAGTTTCTCAGTAGCAGGAGATCCCAGATAAGCTGCTAATTTGGTTTCAATTTTAGTGATGCTGCTCAACTACAGTCTTACAGCACAGCTGGACCATTTCTCTACAGTTCTCACAGTTCACTGTTCACACAGTGTCCACTAAAGAACATTTATTCTGCCATTCTGCCATATAATTCAAGCATACTATTTCAGTTTCCCTGGACTTCCATGACTGCTGCCCAGTACCTTTGTTAAGCATATACACACTCTTTCTTTCTCTGTACAACACTAGGGTCGCCAGATAATTTGGTTAACTCCCTAAAGTACATTACAGTCACACTAACATTAAGCCTCATTTTGTGGCCTTAGTGACTCCTGCTGCCCAGTGCTACACAGAACACTGGCTTTAGTATCTTGGGAGAGTGCTCGATCCTTGGTGTTCCTGTGCTTCTTTATTACATGCAAGACAGATTTTGAGTCCAGGTCACCACTGATGCAGCAAGGCAAGACACTGGAAATATGGGCATGACAAAAAGAATCTTTGAAGATCTTAATACGGTAATAATTAACACCCTTTATGGATTTCTCTTCTATTTACTGAGAAAGATAAAGGGTATCTACAGTAACACATTTCTCAGAAATTCTTGTGACGTTACAATTCCTTGCTTTTTCTTATTTATCCCTGAAAAATCTCCCACTGCAAAGTAGCCAGTTGGCCTGAACTCAGTTGTCCCACTAAATCCAACTGTATCCCTTAATCATGGAAACCCAGCCTCTTGTTGCTTACTGGGAAACTTCCTTACCATCATAAAATGTGATGTTCTTGCCTGTGAATGCCTGCTGCAATGTGAATTAGGATCCCAAGGCAAGTAAGTTTTTTCTGCTTCTGCTGTTTTTATTATATTTAGTTAAGTAAGAAAACATTATTTGTGTTTTCCTCATTAAGCCATATCAATAATATAAAAATCATGTAAAAAGCTACACTTAAAATCCCACAATAACAAACCCCTCGTCCTCCACACAAATATACTTCTTTAACTCTTACAGTCCCAAACACCAGTATGCTTAAAAAAAAAAAAAAAACAAAAACAAAAAACCCACAACAAATGTAACTATTATCCCATGGTGGTAACAGTCTAACTCTCCAGTCATTTCTTCTAGCAACAAGGGACTTAGATGAAACATGATTGGAAACAGTTTATGCTAGATGCTTAAAGAGTAATAGGATACATTAGACAAACAATTATTTGGTTTCTTCTTTTGACCAGACATACAAGTTTTTATCCACCCCTGTTCCACAGCTCATCTTTTTTAACTACTCTATTCTTTCAGGAAGAGAGTAGTACAATGCTGATGTGCCTTGCTATGTCTATTTTGCTGGCAATGGCTGGCATACTGGCAAAAGTGAGGTTAACTTACTTCTCACTTCCCCCACTCCCCACCAACCCCCATCCTAGGAACACAGTAGGAAAAACAGAATTGTTCTTAGGAATTGCACATCCGTCAGCCTCCTTCTGGGAAGAGACAGCTATTTCTTATCTTGGCTGTTTTACATCACTGAAATGTGAAGGGAGAATTTGAAGGAAGGAAGGAAGTCATAGAAAAGGGAGACCTTTACATTTCAGAGCACTGGAGGGAACTACCAGAAAAAGGGTGGGATGGTTGGTGGTGGGGATGAGAATGCTGTAGGTAATGAAGAGCTACAGAACCTCCAATGATAGAAAAAGAAAACCTTTTAAAGCAAGTATTTTTGATGTGCTATCCTTTACCTTTTTGAAAAGACATTTAAATAAACACATTTACATTATCTCAGTCTGCAAACTTCTTATCCTCTGAGATCCTAAAGGAAAGATGTCTCTCTCTAATGTTATTCATGCCTCAAATATAGAAAGAAAAACATCCTTTTTGCACTATTCTGGGACACACTGCCCCTGAAAGTAGGGATTTACAGCTAACTCTAGTATAAATAATGTCATTTGGTAATACTTCAAGAAACGATAGCAGGGTTAACTTAGACTTCCCTTGGGACCATAAATGAACACATGGGTTCTCTGAAAAGACACAAAGAAATTTTAATCATCTCATTTAGAAGAAGATCTGTTTAAAAGACACAGACTTGAAATGCATGAGGGACAAATTTCAAAAGATCAGGAGTCAAAGATAAGCATCCAAAATGCAGAGTACTTATCTGAAACTAATAGGGACTATCTGATGCCCTGTGAAATGGTACCAGAAATCCTGTACCACTGGACCATCTGCAGGAATTTCACAACTTGCTTTCAGGCTAGAAACTTAATCTGTTTGGTGGTAATTCCTCACCTCTGGATCTCGTGTAATGCTGAGAGCATAGCATAAGAACTCAAACCCCAGTAACTTTAGAATCTCCTATCATGGAAATGCTAACCAGGCATGTCAGAACTCAAAACTGCTCATGCAAAAACAGGAGCTTGGACAAAATCAGTCACTTTCTTCAGAGAAAGCAGATGATCTGAAAAGCAGCCCCTTCTCAAGAACTTCTTCAGACAACAAGTCTTCTCCATAGTCTAGAAAAGAAACATCATCTCTTGGCATCTGCTAGTGAGGGAAGGGAATAATGGACAAGGCTTTACCAAGTTTAACTGAACATTTATTTTCTAGCATTTTGGACTTTTGTGTTAAAACCCATTAATTTAAAGAGTGCAGAAAATGGTATGCAAAAGCACATTTGCAAAAAACTGGGTACCTATCCTGGGGTAAGTAATAAATAATATTGCTCCTGACAAATTGCTCCCATCCCAAGAAGTGGAAAAATGTGTCTACGCCAGGAAAAAGATTCCTAGGGGATTATTTCCTCTTTTCTTTCTTCCCCTAAGAAACTAAACCAGACTTAATTCGCTAAGTCCGTTCTGCGTGGCTGGGACTCTGCGTGGGTCCCCGCACCGCTGCACTTTCTGTAAAGCACCAGAAGCACGGCGGGCACAGGGCTGCAGAGCCTGGGGAAGGGAGCGGGCAGGGAGGGGCGGCCGGGCCAGCGGGCACCGCTCCCGCTCCCGCAGCAGCGGCAGGGATCGGTCCCGCTCCCGCAGCAGGCATCGGTCCCCGTCCCGCAGCAGCGGCAGGCACCGCTCCCGCAGCAGCAGCAGCAGCAGGCACCGACGATGGCAAAGGCCACGGTGCAGCCCAGCACGGCCGGACACGCGGGGAGCTGCGGCAGAGCAGCTGTGGCCGCTCACCCTGCGAGGCTTGGGCGCCTCTGGGCTGGGAACGGGAAGCACCACAGCCCCCACCCCCTGCTCCTGAGGTCGAGATGACGCTGCGAACACGCTCTGTGATGGCAGTTTTGCCTCCTGCTGTGGATTACTTTAGGTTTTCCAAAATGACGTATGATTAATTGGGAGGTGGAAAGAACAGGGAAGTGTAAAGATTTATTTATTTTGTTTGATTCATTGTTCCTGTGGAGGGAAGTACTGCTCAATAAGAGAGCGTAATTTAGATTGCCAGATTTCTGGGTGGAGGCTCAAACTGGTGCAGATTGTTTGGTTCTGCAGGATGGGTTGTTTTCCTTTGGTAAGCAAAGAGCTAAAATTGATTCTGACCTATACTTCTTCTTGCCAGAGAGGTTTCCCTCACACTGAATTCCCTCTTGGGCTAGACATCAATCTACCTGAATGATCTCAGCTCAAAGACAATACAGACCTCTAAAGAACCAGTGCATACAAGCAGGTATCAAATCTAGAAGCACAGCTATCTCGTACATAATGGATGTGCTGAAGTGTCATTTATCATCTGGACAACTCAGCCAGGAAAGGTTGCTATTGCAATCACACGGTCAAATCAACTGCTGCCAGTGGAGTGCCTTTATGCAAGAAATACAAATCGGGAACAGGACAGGATTTGCCTTTCTAGCTTGATGTATAATAGAGGCTTTTGTCAGCAAAATGTGTGTATGCAATCCACGGATGGCTGAACTGCAGACCTGGCTAAAGATGCTACTTGGACAGTTTTCAAAAAACTGGGCAAAGACTGCTTGACTTTGAGTTGGATATTGTGGAGTTGGAGACTGTGAGCCAAACTGTTACTGACTCCCCCATCCCAATGCACCTCACCCCATGTCTGCAGCCAGGATCCAGCCTTGATTAAAGCATCCTCCTTGCCCATATTTCTACAGCAGATCCAAAAGCATTAACTAGTACTAATTTGCAGTGTTGAAACTCTGTTAGTATGTCAGTCACTTTGTTTCACTCTAAAGAAGCTCTGTTTCCACAGCACAGCACCTGTAGCATGTGTTTTGTGGCATGATTCCATTCCAAAGCTCAGGACAAATACAAATATCCTTTGTGTTTGCCCACTGCAGGGTACATGTCCATTGCATCTAAATATCCCTTGCTGAGGAAGGGATCTGAGGAAGTGATCAAGATCAGGATTACCAAACACTTCTCTTTTGTTGGTTTTTAATGGCTCATTACAATTCTTCTAGTAATTTGTAGGCTGAAAGTTCAATATAGTGCCTATAAGTGCATTTATACATTTTCTGTGACTGTACTTTTCTAATCTTTGGACTCAAAAATAGCAAAAATTAATTGTTTGCGGTAGGAGACAGCAACAACAATATCAAAACATATATAAGCAAAGCCGGGAAAGTTTACTTAACCTGATGGTAATTTTTTTTTTGTAGATAAACAAAAATGTAAACTTGGGTTTTCCCCAGCTTTGACTATGTTTCAGATCTATACAGTCAGAAAAATTTATATGACTGCAACTATGTAAATAAAAAAACCCCTATCTATGTAAATGTGAAGTGTAGAAATCTTCAATATAGAAATGACACATCACTTATTAATCTCTTCTGAGTAGGGAAAAATGTTTTTCAGATACTTTTCCATTAAATTTATTAAATATCCTTGAAATGCGGCTTCCTTTATTTTAGATTAGAATTTGCCCACACCTTCAGGAAAATAGTACTGGTAGAAAGGTCAAGCAACTTTCTTATCCTTGCCTTCATACAGACTTGAGGCGCCTGTGTTGAGACTTCTCTGCCTCAGGGACGTTGCCCAGCTCTGCTTTGCTGGGTGGATCTGATAAGGCTGCAGGTTGGACTGACAAGACTGCAGGCAATGAAGACCAGCAAGGCTGTTCCAGCTGTCTCTCAAGCATGGCTGGAGCCTGCAAATGTTACTGCTGTAGCACAGCCTTGTGCATCAGATCGACAGTCAAAAGTGGAGGAGCATCAATGGAGTATCAAAAGCAGTTTTGGTATCACTTTACTATCTGATCTTATCGAGGCTACAGACTTTTTTCTGTGGAAGACTTGTCTTGTTTCATTAAAATGTTTTTCTGCACCAAAATTTTTTCTCCTGGCATTAAATGTCTCTCTTTCTTTGAGACATGGCAATACCTACTGCATAAGGAAAACAGGAGGTCCCACAAGCATGTGGAGAAAGTTCTTGGCTAGCAATGCGGAACAGAAAAACATTCTTCACTTGCTCACTCATTTGCAGAAGAGAGAATATTCCTGAGAACTCTGTTATCTCTGTGACTGATCCTTGGTGAACAGCCGGCAGCAAAATGAACTTTCCAGAGTGGCTGAGTATCAAATAATTGTGGGTTGCCTGGACTAGAGAACAGCACCATTACCACTTATCTTGTTATGACAAAATGAGTTAGCATATTTGTGATTCTTTACTTGATAAATGTAAACACTAGGGGTATGTAGGGACATAACATCATTTTCTTCCATTTCTCAAAAATAGCAAAGCTAAAAGTCTTCTCTGTAAGTGCAGCGTATTCAAAAATTAGGAAAAAAAAAAAGATTGGAGAAAGATTTCTGGGGCTTGGTTTTGTAATTTAATAACTGGAAGAATGGTTCCTTCCATTCTTCCTGTTTTTTTGCATCTCTAACTTGGCGAGTAGATGGAAAGTGATTTAAGAAACAGGGAGTTGAGTTACATCCAAATTAAAAAAAAAAAAAAAAAAAAAAAAAAAAAAAGGAGTTCTAAAAAAAAAAAGAGGAGCTATTGAACTGAAAGAAACTGAACTTCAGTGCTAAATTAATATTGCATAGGGGTGTTCCCAGACTTACTGGATGATGGCAAAAGCTCTTGCCTTTACAGAAGGGTGTATGTATTCCTTGAATTTACAGACAAGCTTGAATTCATGAATGCAAAGCTGTGCAATCACTTCTTTCATCTTCCTGTTATACACATTGACTCCCCTAAGACCCTAGCTCCAGCCTCCTTAGTCAGAGCTGCAGGTTCTTCAGAATCCTACAGGATTCTGTGCAGGTGCACCCATGCTAGCAGGCAGCAATAGAAATGGGTGGTTCTGATTTTCCTACATGCTGAAGAGACTCGAGTGAGCTGAGCTGGAAGCTGCTGTCTCTGGCTGGTCCCCATGTACTACTTTCAAGCAGTGTGCCCACAGGGCTGTTTTATAACATACAGTCTGAGAATCACACGAGAAACTGTAATAAAAAAGAAAATGGACTGAAAAACAACAGTTACAAACATCTGGCTCCTTAATACAGCCCAAATTGGGAACTAGAGGCCAGAGTAGTCTGTCTATAGACTGAGCTTTGGTATTACACATCTGGAGTTCTGTCACTTGTGTCAGCCCAAGAAGGGAAAAGATTCATCAGTGTTACTCCTGACACTTGTGTGTGGAATGACAGTTACAATAAAGCAGATCATTTAGAGTATTCAATTGCTATAAGCATCATAAAGATGAGGTAGTTGAAACAGCAAGACTAAGTTGGGGAAAAAATATGTTGACTTGCAGGAAGCAGAATTAGTAAACCTAAAATCTCAAGAAGCACATTAAAAAAAATAATTTGACAGCTACTCTGAATCTTCTGACTGCACTAAAAAAGCTTCTGTACTACTGCTTTTTCTTAAGCAGAAGTATGCAAAATAGCTTTAAACTTATCTCTTATCTTTATACTTGTTGTAATTGGAATTTTCCAGAGGAATTTGTCTAGCAGTTGTTTTTAACTAATGTTCATTAAAAGCATGATGAAGCCCCATCACGGAAAATAAATTGCAGTGTTGTGACACTAGGAACCCAGTTGGCATCGTTAGTGATGAAAGAAAGATAACTGTCTGCCCTGGCCAGTGGTGTTTTGGTGGTCTCAGTAAAACCTAAGATGGGGGAAAACAAGTTGGACCAAATTCTGTGAACATGAGTATTCCATCATATTCCTTCGAATTATAAAAAGCCTTGATAAGTTATTCAGCTGTCTACAATATCAGATTTTAGGAGCACTTGCTGTGTATCTGGAAAATACAGTATCTGGGAAAAGGAATTGCCTCTCATCCAACTGGAAACTAAGACTGAAGGGCTGGAGACCTTGGACCTTTAAGATGAAAAGCTTTCATCCTACAGAGAAGGACATGGTTTAATGGTGAACATGGTGATAGTGCTAGGTTGGCAGAAGGACTTGATCTTAAAAGGTTTCTTCTCTTCAACCTTAACAATTCTAAGATTTTTCTTAATTACACTACTAATGATAGTCACAGGGCACATAATCAAGGAGAAAGATGAAACTGGGTTCCCTGCACATTTCATGCTACCTGTGCAGCTGGTTTCTTCCAGGCTGTGAAAGGAAAATGCCTGAAGAGAGGGGGAGGATATTCTACAGGAAATTTGGTAAAGTTTTCCTTTTCTTGTTTTTCTCATGGAAGAAGGTGACCTGAACTCATAAGAATAAAAAATAAATGCTCCATGAAGCCTCATACAAATCAACTTCTTGTCAAAAAAGCCTTCTCTTCTGCCATTAGAACTCTTACAAGTTCTAATGGTACAACTTAATATAATTAGTTCCATCCAATCTGCACAACTCCGTCACTGAGGTGCTGCTTTTGCAATACCAGAAGCAAAATTGAGCATGACTGAACTCTTTTCCAGTAATGTCTTGTTGCTATACAAATAACAACTGGCTTCAGGCTACAACATCACGCTGCCCTTTGAGTCCAGGTTAGTCTGTGCAGGGTGGCTGCACTCTTGGGCCTCTTTGGAGAGGCAATGAAAGGACACTGTGGGTGGTAGAGAAAATAGAAAGTAGGAGCAAGAAGTGGAAATCTATTATATGCCCACAAAGCTTAAAGGGAAAGAATAAACAAAGCACTATTATTCCTTCTGTTGCTGCTTTTTTATAATTCATTTTCTCACTGTTTTTTTTTTTTTTACTAGATTTCTTTCATCTTCCTGTCTCCTGATCTTTCTTTACCAAAAACCCACCACGTTGAGATGCACTCAGGCTTAAAAATTATTAAAAGAACCACACTGTACTTATCCTTCCGAGTGTTCCTTTGTGCAGAGGCACTTCCCTGCTTCCCTGCTGACTGGGATGCTGAGCCAGGTAGCAAACACATAGTGCACTTCACTTCAGCATGCTCCCTCCTGCACTTGATCCTGGATCACTGTGGAGTGCAGAACAGGGGTGTGCTATCTTTTAGGGAACCCCTATCTCCCTGTCCCCTGGCATCAGGCAAAGCTTCTTCAGGAGAGGCTGTGGCAGATGCTGATGGCTGTGAGCAGCAGCCCTCCCCGGTGGGCTCGCCCCAGGATGGATTTGAGAAGGCAGAAGACGCCTCTCTCATTATGGGCATGTGGTTGCAATGAAACACAGCTAAGCTGTGCCCTGCAGGGTCATGACAAACAAAAGCCTCAGGGCCATAAATAAGTGCCTGGGGATTTAACATACTCAGAGGCAAAGCCTTGAGCCCGTGTTACCATGCACAAGGCGGCAGTGTTTTCTAAATGACAAAAAGCTATGGATACCTGGAAGATGAGGTGCGCTGCTGAAACATCTCAGAATCATCTGCTTGACATTCATTGCTGACTGTGCAACCAGGGAGGAGACAGAGACATCTCCAGAGGACAACCAGGTCCTGCTGTGCCTGTCTGGACATCTATCCATCATGCAAGAGGCTCAGCTGTGCCTGGCAGGCACCTCCTCCCCACAGCCAGCCCAGAACCACTGCGGAGCCTGTCCAGCTAACACGGGGTGAAGGGAAGCCAAGCCCTTCTGAAACCTGACTTCTCTGAAGCATCTCACATTGCACATTTACTCTCCTCAATATTTGGACCATTATGAAGGGGAGAAGCTTGTAATAATGAGTTTATCAAGTCAATTTTCAGGTATAGAGTTTAATTTTTCCTGAGAGTGTGGAGGAATTCTTGGATCAGCAGCTAGCAAAAGGAGTGATGGATGTGTGGCATGCATTCAGAAGCATGAAAAGAAATGTAAGGAGGTAGAAATGTGTGCCTGATGAAGTCTCAATTTACTTGAGATGATGGATTTTACTGTCCTAACTGTGAAATAAGTTTCTAAAATGGAGTTTCCAGAAGATCCTATTATTATTTCATCATCACTGAATTTATAGTACTTCGGGGAAGGCTTCTGGTTCTTAGGATACCTCCCAGAAGAGCCTGGCATTGGAATGCTTGACTCAGTAAATGCTTAACCTTCTTTCCAGCAAAAGTGTGAACTCTCATTCTTTTTGCAGAAGACATTTGTAATTATCTATCTGCACAGTATTTATAATGAGCTGAAAGAAGCCAAATTTTCTTTCCTAAAAGGAGACTTTGAAAGTAAATTCTGTGAGTCTTTGGAATATAATTAAAGAAATTTACAGAAGGGATTTTTTTTCCTTGTAAGATGAATGACATACATTATACAAGATTGTACAGATAGGCCAAACTTCCGGTTTGATTAATCCACCAACTCTGTCAAAGGCAAGACAACCTTTCAGAAAATACCTCCTCTATACAAAAAATAGGACCTGAGCCAAAATGTGGACACTTTTGAATAGTCTTAATAGCCAGTTAAGCCTTTACTGTGCTCTTCCTGAGTTCAGACAAAGGTGTGTATGTTTCAATATATGCTGAAATAACCATTTTCAAAGATGAAAATACTAGGTTGCCTGATATTCTTATCAGACAAGGGACCATCAAACAAATTCTTGATTTGGAAAACTTTAAACTCAAAAAAGGAAACAGCCCTAAAAGCAATTGTATCCAGAGAGATGAACTTTACAACATAATACTTGCCAATGAATGGTAACCACAATTTCATGCTTTCAGGCCAAAACCAGATGCACTAAGTAGACTATGAGTGTTTTTTTGCATTATTTAATCCCTAACACCCCACTTAGGTAACATACAATCTCCTCTTTCTATTCATCTTTTATAAACATAACTAAAAAGTCTGACTGTGGAGAATTGTTAGTAAACAATTGTAAACAATTCTCTTGTCAGTGGAACAACCTTTTTTCCTAGGTATCAAGTGTCACAGTTTGAGTTTCTCTCTTCACCCTGTGAAGCCTGTATTAGGAAACAACAAAGTAAACAATAGAAAGAAAAGAGAAAAGCCACCAAGCTCTAGACTAGCTGAACTTAAAGGACTTAACATAATCTCTAACCTAATTGAAACAGTGTGGTAGCCTATTACAGGCTTCCTGGAATACAATGCACTCTGTCCCAAAATTGCCCAGAATTTTAAATGAATATTCATCCATACAAAGAAAAGGTGCTACATTACGGATCAATCCTAATTTGTATTAGTAGCCCTTCACAGACCTAAATCAACCTTTTAATCATGTCAGAATTTTAAAGAAAATGCAATAAAAATAAACTGCCTTTGTGATGATACTTTTAAAGCTGACCTGTGTTGGATGGGAAGATCTGTTGCTACCAGTGTAGAATGCAAGTATACAAGAGTCTCTGTATGACCTCAAAAAAGGGAAAAACCTTTAATATTTGTGAACAGGGATTAAATTCCCTCTCTTCACCACTGCAAATTTGACACTGATCATCACAGCTAGCTGAAATGCACTTAGTTTTTTAAGAACTGGGATTTTGCCACTCTGTAGAGTGAAATTGCATTGACTGATGAAATTTAGCTTACAAATGTCAAGTCCTGCTACCCACAAGAATTTTGCATTGGCCCTACTCCACATGCCAAGTAAGACAATAAAGTTAACATCAGGGTAAAATCACATTTGTGGAAATAGGCCAAGTGACAAATGATACACATCTGAATTTCCTCATTTCTTTTCACAGAAGTATTACTACTAAATGTAAAAACATAAGAGACCTAAGTGAAAATATGTAGGATTGTTGGTCAAATAATTTAAAACGACGGTGACTATCTTAAAAGAAGGAAAAAGCAAGAGCATTAACTGGAATTCATTACACTGTAAGAAGTAGGCACACCAATCTCAAGTTACTATTTTCAGCCCAGTATGCATAATAGGACAAGAGGGCAAAGGTAGAAATTAAAGAAAAACAAATTCCAGCCGTCAGGAAGCATTTTTCACATGAGAATCATAAATGTTGGAACACTCTATCAAGTAAGGTTAATGAGGCTAACAGCTAGCAGCCAAGGAACATCAAATTAGATGGCATCATGGGTGGATGACAAAAAAAAAAAAAAAAAAAAAAAGAAAACAATTTTGCAGTTATCCTGAAGGCAAAAATGCTTCTGATGCTCTTTGCCTGCCAACATACATTAAGGGCCACACTTGCTTTTCAGTTACATCTGCAAAATCCAATAACCATCCCTAGGGGAATTGCACAGCATCAGTGACAGGAATACCCGGTCTATGGATTTTATGGAAACTATGCAAGAAATGAGAAAGGAAATATTTTTCTTTAATTGGCTGTGATTTAAAATCTGTGTTAATTTATAGATATATAAAGTACCTATATAATGACATAATGAAGCTAGTAAACTTGTAACATTGAGCTCTTTCATTTACCTTGCAAATGTAAAACAAAAGCTCAGAGACTGATTTTAAAACTAGATCAATGTGGTTAAATCAATCTGTGTTTATTGTAAGAGTAATCAACTACTGGAAAAATTTTGTAGGGGCTCTCTGGCACTTAAAACACAAAAAATACAGACAGGATGTTTCTCCAAAACTGGCAGTGTAATTCAAATGTGAATTAAACTCAGGAAATTCTCACAGCCTACTTTATAAATATCAGTCTTACTTTATATATTCTATGTATTTCTTTACACCAATATGCCACATGAATCAAGTGTTCTCTATCAAACTTAGCCTGTACTTTCAGCTGATCATAGGCAAGGACTACAGAAGAGAGATGAAAGACTTACATTTAGTGCTGTAGGTCTCACACAAGTGTTACATGGGGGGGTGTCACTGTCTGCATGCATAACTTCACCCCAGACATAACTTCATTGGTTGAGAACAATGTAGGTGACCATCTGGGGACATATTCTGACTCACTTTTCCAGGACCCTATTTTCAAAATCTTGTTCTTAGAAATTAAAACTTGAACCTCCATAAAGGAGGGAACGTGTTTATCAGATCAGACGGAAAGATAAGACATACATAGAACATACAGCTACTAAACCAGGAAAGCCAAAAGATGTATGTGATGTTAAGTCACTCATTATTGCCTGACAGAGGCTTGAAAAGCAGAACTTCAGTAACGATTAACATGAAATCTCACTGTCAGCACACACTGGAAGAATTTCTATTAATTGTTACCCTGAAAACTAAATCCAGTCAATCCTATTGTGTTCTGTTGCATCCCGCAGCAGCTAAGAGAAAAGGTCAAATGCTTAGAGCCTGATCCAAAGTGTGTTTAAACCCACTGATTAAAAGGGGGTTTCTACAACCATGTTGCACTTTAAATCCTGACTGAAAACATTAGACCATTTGATAGCACACACTAAAATTGGAATTTTCTGTTGAAGACATCATGCTGTTCTGCTTAAAAGCTGGTGGCACAAAATGGCTCTCATAACACTGTGGTTAATTATTAAAAAACAGTGGAGCCGAGGAAGTATTGTGTTTTTCAGCTTTAATTATTTAGACTTAAGTCAACTGGTCATATGTCCTTAATAATTAGACAGAATCCATGCAACAATGTATTGAGATCCCACACCACTAATTCTTTACAAATCATGCTGAATATACTGTCTGGAAGCATGTGACCTTTTGGGGCATGTTTAATGCAGCACATAGCAATGCAGCACATAGTAGTACAGCACAAAGATTTAAAAAACGAGTTTCAAGTGAGCTGCCTTGGGTACTGTATCTGGCCTGAATAGCTTAAGTCACAGTGCATTTGTAAAATCTGCTGGAGGACTTCATCAGGAAAGTTCTTGCTGCAGAAACACACAGCTTGCTGAAAGTAACTTCCACAACAGTGATGTAGCCAGTTCAGTAACCTGTAGTGGTGACAATGCCAATCCAATACACTTCTTTCCCTGTTATTTTCAAAGCTAGAGATGTTACAGTTAATATAATGCAACTGCACCAGGGATGTGTGTACTGAATGCTAACGAGGAGAAAATGGTTAACCTGCTTATAGACCAACAGGAGGAATGAGTTCCCTCTCCCTTGTATGCTGGACCAGGAAACACACACCTCCTGCATCGTGCAGATTGGGGCATGACTCACAAATTAGAAACTGGGTGGGAGTGTCAACCTGTTGGAGGGTCAGAAGGTTCTGCAGAGGGACCTGGACTTGCTGGATCAACGTGCTGAGCCCAAAAGCATGAGGTTCAACAAGAACAAGAGCCAGGTCCTGCTTTGGTCACAACAACCTCAGACAGAGCTACAGACTGGGGGCAGAGTGGTTGGAAAGCAGAAAAGGACCTGGGGGGGGATGGTCAGGAGCCTGATGAATGTGAGCCAGGTGTGCCCACACGTGGCCAAGAAGGCTGGTGGGAGCCTGGCCTGTCTCAGCAATAGTGTGGCCAAGCAGGACCAGGGCAGGGATTGTCCCCCTGTACTCAGCACTGGTGAGGCCACACCTTGAGTCTTGGGTCCAGTTCTGGACTCTTCAATTCAAGAAGGACCTTGAGGTGCTGGAGCATGTCCAGAGAAGGGCAGTGGAGCTGGTGAAGGGACTGGAGCACAATTCCTATAAGAAGCAGCTGAGGGAGCTGGGGTTGTTCAGCCTGGAGAAACGAAGGCTCAGCAAAGAGCTTCTCACTCTCTACAACCATCTGAAAGGAGGTTGTAGCCAGGTGGGGGTTGACCTTTTCTCCCAGGCAACTAGTGACAGGACAAGAGTACACAGTCGTACACTGAGCCAGGGGAGGATTAGGCTGGACATTAGAAAGCAGCTCTTCACAGAAAGGTTGAAGATACATTGGAATGGACTGCACAGTGGAGTCACTGTCCCTGGAGGTGTTTAAGGAAAGACTGGATGTGGCACTGAGTGCCATGATCTAGTTGACAGGGTGGTGTTCAGTCATAAGATGGACTCGATGACCTCAGAGCTCTTTTCCAACCTCATTGATTCTGTGATTAACCTCCACCGTGACTGCAGTAAGACCAATACAACAGGGAGGGACAGCCAGCACGTCCTGGCTTGCTTGCACTCTCTAATTAGTCAGCTATGGATCTTACCTTGGGGTAATCTTTTCAAAGAATGTCTTGAATTGTAAGGGTCCTTAAAGATCATGTAGTTCTAACATCCCTGCCCTGGGAAGAGACACCTTCCACTGAAGCAGGTTTCTCAAAGCCCCATTCAACCTGGTCTGATTGACTTCCAGGAATGAAGCTTCAAAAACGGCTCTGGTCAACCTATTCAAGTTCCTCATCACCCTCACAGTAAAGGATTTTTTCCTAATATCTAATCTATACCTAGCCTCTTTCAGTTTAAAGCCATTCCCCTTTGTTTGATAAAGTCTGTCTTCATCTCTCTTTCAGGCCTCCTTTAGGTACTGGAAGGCTGACAGTTTAAGAGAGTCTGTGCAGCTCTGCTGTTGTGGAGGCTGATGGACAGTCTGATGCTCCTGCTTAAAGGACAACTACAGGAGTTCACAGCAAACCCCGTTTCAGGTCTCTCACAGCCTTTGTTGTGAGTTCTGTGCTGCAGCTGGGCTCCTCAGGGAGCTGCTCCCTTCTTCTGTTTGTGAAATGCTGGAGCTTTCCCTTTCCTCAGCTCTCCAAGCCTTCTGGTATTTGTCTTGCTGCTTTTGGACATGCAGAGATTTTGGGATCAGATCAAAAGGTCAGAAGTCTTTCCTGCTTGTGCTTTGGAGCACAGTTTTTGTGTTCATTGCTCATTTGAAAGATGCTGGGACAGCTGACATTACTAACAAAAATCTCTGCAAAGGCTACCTAGACTATCTAAAATTAGTTGGGTTCTGAAGTGCCAGAAAAAAAGGAAATTTCTTGAAGCTATGGCAACACTTTTACCCAAGAGGGAAAGAAAAAAAA
>WEIU01019892.1:67911-78201 GCA_013389925.1 Aegithalos caudatus | reverse complement strand
TTTTTTTTTTTTTGTTAAAGGCAGTATTAATATCTTAATAGATAAGGCAGCAAGGCTGTGATTCACGAAGAAATTAAACCTCTTGCCAAAGGAAAGAAGTGAAATAAGAAGTGAAATAGAAAACTAAGAAAGAAACCTAGACTGGAATCTGGTATTGTGTGACTGACAACTGGTAAACACCAGTTCACATCAAACAAGGACAATCAAAATACTTACTTTCTACTACTCACCTGTCCTTGACTGCATTCTAAAAGCACAAGGTAAAAGAGCACATTTTTGCCATGCCCTCACCTATTCCATGGAAAATCTCTCTGGAGAGTGGGGCAGTTGAAGAAGATGTGCTGCAGTGTTGACACTCCAGAACAGATTAAGGTCCAGCTGGGATGTTCAATATAAGCCAATAAAACAAGTAAGTAGCTACATATTCTAGTCACTGTCCTTTTGTTGAGTAGCACTACTGTTGGATCTAACCTCCAGTAATGGGACTGGGCAACTGAGACATGTTCCACAAGTTTTTTATTTCATTATCAGTCTCAGTGAAGGTGGAGACATAAGAGATGGTAAAACTCGCACCATAACAACAGAAGCCAAAGTTCTCTTCCTTACAAAATCTTTTAGAAGTTTTTTAGCCAATAGGCCAATGCTAAAAGCTTACAAGCATCTAGTTAAGCCAATCAATAAACACTATATACACACCTTCCAGAATACAATAGTTCCTTGTTTTAGATTTTTTGCAGCTCAGAAACTATCTATGCTCTAAATATTTCAAGGCCTAAAATTCAACTCTGTTTCAAATCTCTATCTATGTAAGCCTATTGCAATGCTGTGAAAATCCTCTGCTTTTTCAGTTCCCACAGGCTACTTTTCCTAACACTTAGGATGAGTAAATAGTTTTTTGATACCTGTGCTTTTGCAATCTGACTTGCAACATGTTGCCATTCACACCTTCTTATATGCTTGTTTTTGTTCTTTATTTTGCTTATATGAAGTAGGTATCAACAGATAGGGCATGAAAATGCCATGAATCATCACATAAAGCTTAAAACTATCAGGAAGGATTTGGGTCTTCCTTGGCACAAATTTCCTATTTAAATGGGTGACAGTGCTGCTCAGTTCTTTTATTCCATTCTTACTCAGGTAAAACTCCCCAGTACAATGATGCATGTGAGCAATGAGAGTGGGCCCTGACTTCCAGCCAGTCAATGTCAGTCTGAGACACACTCCATGCCTATAATAATGTTTTAGGGAGCCCTGTGTCCCACAGCCTGTGTACCATTTGTACATCTGTACCATTTAGCTGTCAGAACGGTCTTGTGAATGCCTGCAGCTTGGCCTAGGAAGCTTTTGCTTGCAAAGACAGTTTTGGCCATGGTGCAGGAGTCAGCATAGTGTAAGGAACACAGGCAGTCTCTAAGGGGCCACACTGTTTTGGAGACTACAGAGGCTATTACTGTTATGGACATGGACAGACTGTGCCAACTGACCACAAGGCAGAGCGTACACCCGGGACTCTGCGGTTCACTGTGAGGGACACAGCCAGAGAGGGAGCAGCCTCTGCCTCAGCCAGCTAAGAGATAACAGATGTGCTGGCTATCTCGTGGGCACCTACAGAGGACAGAAGATTTGGACAACTTTACACCGACTTCTTCACACCTATTCTTACCACAAACCTGCAAAACACCTGGTGGAAACGTAGCCTCAGCCTCACACTGCAAGCAAAATTCACTTCCTTCCAGCCAGTGTCACTTAAGATTTTCTAAGTTTCATGCAGAGACGTTTGGGCTGTTTCCAGCAGACTGTTTCCCTGGCTGCCGGCTTGGGGAGATATGCAGGCTTCCCATGCTCCGTGGCCCCAGCGGCTATTCCCAGCCCTGCGCGGGAGCGGCATTCCTTTCTGCCCACTCCCTTTGCCGAGGCTCAGCCCAGGACACTCCGGCAGCCCTCGTAAGCAGCTCCACTCTCCTCCCGGGATTGCACCCTGGGGACTCGGTACATGTGTTCAGGATGCCGTGAGACTCAGACCAGGTGTCTGAACATCAATTACGCGGGGTCAGTGAGGCTGCAGCTTGAATGTGGGAATGCCTTTCCTCATCCATATGCAGCATGCCCGGGGACTGCACAGATGGATCAGCAGGAGCCAACACTTCGCTGAGAGCAAGACACACACCAGTGTGACAGGGAAAGCCTGCAAAGCTTTCCCACTTTCTCGTCCCTATCTTGGGAAATGATTCTGCTCCCCACAGCTGTAAGGCACAGCAAGCAAGGGTGGGACTTGACAGTGGAGACCCATGTGGTACAGGCAGAGAATTGACAATTTGTACAAATGCCTTTCTTCCTTCTTTTTACCTCCAATGAACAACAGGTTTGTTTCCAAGCCTGTGTTTCCACACCTGTGTGCACCAAGGGGGTCAGCTCTGTGTTGAGCCTCCAGAGGATGGGCAGAAGGGCAGCCACACTGCTCAGGCACCAATGGCAGGTCCACAAGGTCCCGGAGTTCCATCGGATGTAAAAACTCATGAGCTCAGAGCAGCGCTTTGTGACAAGGCTTAAACCTGAGGCAGTTAGCTGTTTTGTAATGACACAAACTAGAAGATGACAAAAAACCCACCAAAAGCCCCCCAAAACCCCAATTGCAGAACAAAACAAATGTGCTGTATCCAAAATATTTTACTTTGCCCAGCATTCCTTTTCTGTATACTGAATATATATATTCAAGTAATTTTGGCCAAACCTTTAAAGGTCTGGTGAACTATAAAGGAAAAGTATACTTGGAATAAAGGATTTATTATTTGGCTGCATCATCCAACAGTGAGAAGAGGTGTGGGTAGGATGGGCAGCTAGGATCTGCAAAAATAAGCCAAGCCTATCTGAGTGATCTTTACTCGCCAGCTTCAGAAAGGTACTTCAAAATAAAAGTCGGGATCATTTACAAATAAATAGGATGCCTGAAATATCCCAGTAAGCGTGCATCCTTGGTAACTGATACGATCTAAATATTCTTCTGATCTCATGTTTCTAAAATAAAAATAGAACTTGTTAGGAGATTTATATTGGAAATCAGGGGGTTTCTTTACAAAAAAGTCCCCTGTTGAGGAACTATTCCTGGAGAGATACAGCAAATGATAGTGCTCTTTCAATTAATATAGAAGGTTGTGGTCAATTTTTAAATTCTGTTCTGGCCCTCTTAAAACATGCTGATTTCTGTAAAATTGCCACAAATTTTAAACTTACACATCTGCTTTTCCAGCTTCCTGGCCTCCCTGCAGCCAGCTGGGCTGCACCAGGACCTGCTGGCAGCCACCGCCTCAGGCTCGCTCCATCCCACCCCAGGGGAGCCCCGGGTCTGCTCAGCGGGCACAGGGCCAGCTCCGGGTGCAGCTGTGCTCCCAGAGCGGTGTGAAATGAGCTGTGTGGGAAAAGGGCTGTGAGAAGTGGGGCTTCCCCCTTGGCCTGCCAGCAGCCTGGGAGCTCGGGCTGAACGCTGGGCCCCAGTGCTGACCTGAGCTGTGGTCAGGCATGCCTGTGCCAGGCTACCCCAACATCCTCCCCCTGTGGGCAAATACCCAGCCTGGCCTCTGCCTGTCTCCATCCCCATGGCCCTGCCTGTCTCCATCCCCATGGCCCTGCCCAGCCCTCCAGGGCTGTGTCTGCCCTTGGTGACCGCCTGGACCTGCTGGAGGGTGCAGGTCCTGCCCACCTCCCCACCCCATCCATGGCCTCATGCCTCCTGGCTCCCCTGCCCACAATGGAGAAGCAGCCCACTCTGCTGCTGCCCAGTCCACAACCACATCATCCTTCATTCCTGGGAAGCACAAAATAAAGGCAGAATCTGAAAGCATAAAACTAGATGTGTTCAGAAGGTTCAGCAGCCTAGTCAAACACTGTGACTGTCAAAGAGGGGAAAGTGCAGCAAAAACATGATTCTGCTGAAGTAGGGCAAATTAATCACCCAAATGCAAGTTTGCTCATGAACTGTGAGAGCATTTTTCCTTGCTACACATTGTTTCTAGAGTGTGAAAACAAGGAGCTACCTTTGCATCAAATCAGCACCTCCAGCTTCCAAATGTACAAAAAAGGGCACTTGGAAACCAATAACGTTGGTCCTTGGTCACTCAGAAATGTTTGCATGATAAAGATCACATACTTTCACTGTGAGCTGAGTCAACTGCTGCTATCAACTAGGTGCTGCCATTTTAAAGAAAATAACTTTTGATAAACATCAGGAAATACTGCGAATTTCACTGTGTTTTTTACTCTTGAGGAGCAAACAGGGTGCTGTGACTAAAGCAAGGCATGAGAAGATAAGCTACCTTCTTAGGCAAAACGATGTAAGCTACTAAATTCACATTGAACTCTCAGAAGATCTTGAATCAGTATAATATGATATGAAGAATGTTCCACTCCTTGGCCAACTTTTGGCTTGTCAAAACAAAAGCAAAGAACTAATTAAGAATAATCTGGTCTCAAACAAGAAATGCATTACTGCAAAAAAAAATTCCCTAAAACCAACACTAATACAAAATGTGCTCTGAACTACTGAATTAAAATATTAATAACAAATGTGTTTGCTTATATTATAACTGAATAAGCCACAATGCAGCTTTACATTTTGGGTAAGGCAAATGTATTTGGACCTACAAATAATTTTTTTGGTGCAAAATTAAAAAAAAAATACATAGCAGGTTTAGTATCATAATGCATGAAGGCTTCTTGTGGTAAAATCACTACACAATAAAACCCAGATGTCCTACCTAAAAAGCTCAAGGAAAAGCAATGTTGAAATTCTGAAACCGCTTCAGCTACTTTCAGAGGTAAGGTGAAAAAACAAGTTCATTTTTTAACATAAGAGTTTACCTAGTCAGGGTTCTTGTCTCTCAGTATCAACATTTTAACTCTGAGAATTCTGGAAGGCTGACAGAACTCTGTCTATTCAGCTACCAAATACAGCATGACTATATAATTTGCCAGTTAATAACTCAACAAAGTAGACCTCACTTGAATATACTATAATATTTTTGAGCATAATTATGAGCTATAAAGAAGAAAAAGTGAGTAGAGAACCTATGTGTGACTTTGCACAGAGAGTTTAAAAAACACGAACACATGCACAAAACCTCCTCATCACCACTAACTTCAGGCAGATTTATTTTTTTTTTATTTTGCTTTTGGTGTAACCTGTCTTGTCCTTGCATGAATAACTTGAATCAGTTATATGATATACCGGGTATGACTGTATACAAAGAATAGACTCTCTCATTTTTTCCAGACATAGAACAAATGACTCTTAAAGAAATCTTTCAATAAAGAATGATTAATTAGTAAATTAGAATCAGTATCAGTTTCATAGTCACGGCAGAAAAAAAGCATTTCAAGGAAGAATTTGAAGAATAACAAGGAAAAGACACATTTAAGGAACTCTCTTACAGATGAGTGAAGCAGACAGCACACGAGAAAGGAGGGACCAGAAGTAAGGAATTCAAAGATATCAACCATGACTACACTTCCATGTGTGCAATACTGACTGTGAACGTGTTTGTCTGTCTGGCATCATATGATGGTGATGGGAGAAGTCATGGCTCTTACAAAAACCATAAATTCCCACACAGGCAGGCATCCTGCTGCCTCTCCACAACGTGATACAAACTCTGTGACACTCATCATCAAAAGAGCACTGACAGACCAAGACATGGCTGGTCTGCTGATGGCAGTGAAAATGAGGGGCTTTGCCTTAGGCAGCTGCCACCTCCTGCATCCAGGAATTCTCATAGCTCTTGAAGAGAGCTGCCCCTTCCTGTCAGGTCTGTGACTGAATATAGAAAAAGTCCTCTCTAAACTCCCCAGTAATTCTTCCAGGGTTCAAAGAAATTTTGAATAAAGCAATCAGATGTCCTAGCCATTTTTTCAAGGTACTATTATTCTAATTTTCTCATGGAACACCACTGTCACTCAAAGATGAGCCCAACTACACACTTATTTAATCAGACATAAATAAGCCATGTCTGTCAGTGTGGATAAACCTCAAATGAAGTTGTTTTAAACAAGGATTGCAATGTATCTTTTTGGGGAATCCCTCAGGCTATTCCCGAAGCAGCCCACAGGTAGGGAGCCCGGTATTTCCAGGAAGAGGTGGATTCACTTTGCATTCATTAAGTAAGTAATGTGGCAGATGAAATCAATACATCAGATTGATGCCTCTTTCCTAGATCACCTGAGCAGTATGTCTGCCTTTTCACATTTTTCACACTGCGATCCCAGTGCCTACATTTACAGTACACATGTTAAGCAGGATGGGCCAAGTGATTACTCCACCCTGGCTTCTCTAGCCTGGAAATCCTGTGTTAATGTAAAAAGTCCTCCTGTTTCAACCAGACAAAACTTTCCAGATGGAATAAAACAGGACACATCTGGGAATACCTGGATGTGAGATAGCCCAGAGCATTGACACATTTTAACTTAGAGCAATAACTTAGGCACCCATGTCAGCAATCTAATTTCACTACGAAACCAATAAAACTAGTACATTGCACTGTTGGTTTTATTTTTGCTTTTAAAGAATTATTATTTCTCCCACTTGATGACATCCTGCATGATATATCCCCTTACAATCTCACAGAAGTGAAGAGAATTATATCTCATGCACTACTTTAATTGTTTTCTTTCTATATATTTATATATGGTCTCCTGTTAAAATGACATTTGTGATCTGCTACTTGTGGTTATGTTTGCAAATGTTTTTCAAACTTATTCTCTCTTAATTTTCTGTCTTTGATCTGACAATTATTTCATTTCATTCTTTGCTGGTATTCTATTGTTCTCACCTGAGTATATCTTGGAAAAAAACCAGTAAGTTTTGTTAGAGGCAGTTTAAAAAAAATATACTAAGATGACACCAATAAAGTAATTAAATGTTACAAAACTACTTAGGGAAAAGTGTTCTTTTTGTAAGGCAAAAGAAAATAATCCGCATTAGCAGAAGATACATTGTCTCTGAAGACAAAAATACCCAAGAATGATACTTTTGATGCAGTATTAGCAGGGACAGAAAGGGAGAAGAAATCTGTAAACTTGGTTGAACTTCAGGTAGCTAATACTACTTAATTTTATTTAGGCCATGTGAATTATTAAATCTACAATTCAGAGTAGTTCCAAAGTTATTTGAGGCCTTTAACATCACTATCCAATATACACCAAAGAGGTCTAAAGATAACTGCACCTGATCCACTGCATTTGGCTGTCTGTCCTGGCACATCCTTTCAGGGACTTCTCTTCCTTAGTTCTTCAAGCCTGCAACCAGCATCCTCTTCTCTTGCCAGAGACGCCATTTTTTTTCTCTCCCAGTTCTCTGATATCTTAAACATCCTCCTTCTTTTTCTTCCTCTCATTTCTTTTTCTGCTGAGAAATATCCATCTCCCTAACAGCTAGCAGCAGCCTGCCAGGCAACACATTCAGTCAAACTCTGGGTTCTGCTCTTTCCCTCCCTCTTTCCTGGCCTTTCCTTAGTCTCCCTCCAATTTCTCCCTCTGTGCAATTTTTCTCATTCAACACTACTTTGGTCCAGCAGCTGTAACTCATTCACATATATATGGCTGTCAAAGTCAGCAGCTCTGCCTATCTCATTGCAGGCAGAACTGTGACTTTTAAGACCTGGTCCTACAGACTCCAATAACTCATAGCAGTTTTTTAAATTCAAGCTAATAAAACACTTCATAACATTAGCACATTGATCTGTGATCTGGGTAACAAAACAGGAGAAGATTCAGTGTGACAAACAGGACTACAATACAAAGAATATGACTGCCAGCAGTGCTGGCAATTATTCAGGTGCTGCTGCTTCCCACTGACACCCACTTTGTCACTTTGGAAACATATTTGACCAGAGCGGTCACTGCAAGGAGAAGCCCAACCCTCCTCCCACCCCCAGCTGACTGCTTCCAACTCCATGCCAGCCCAGGTTTCTATGAATACAAGAGATGATCTGACCCAGGATAAAGTTAGCTCTTGGCCCTTTTCTTTTTTGGGGTAGTGATTAGCACAAACAAGGAATTTTCCAATTCAGTTAACCACACGACTACAGAAAGACCTGGGCTGGCCAAGGGAAGGAAGCAGCATATGAGTGGAAAATAGGATAAATATTGTGGTGGCAGTGCAGCTCAATTCTTCATGTAAACATGATCAGACTTCCCCATTCACACTCACTGGGGTGTTTAATCTCCTCCACAGCCACCACCTTACTAAATCTGAGAAATTAAACTTTCAAGCAAACCAATTTACTTTTTCAAAATTCTCTGGGAAAACCAGCATGTGGAGATTCACGCAACCATGATCAGACTGCATCCATTAACTGAGATATCTTGAACACCTCTTCAGTATACCTCTATTTTAACACCACAGCCTGCAGTCTACAGTAACAACACAAAGGTGTGTTCATGAAGAATGAATTAGTCCATGCCATAGCTAAAAAACTCAGGTATTATGCTGTGCACACTACATACACAACTTCATAAAAGAAGAGTCATAATGCCACTGGTTTATGTCAACTGATCCCAGTGATATCATTACTGGGCATAAAACATTTGCAGTTATCACCAGACTGCTCTGGTTTCAGTAGCACATGGTAATTTTATCATCCATTCAGCACTGTCCAGCAGAACAATGTTTGTATCTAAATGAGGCAAAGACAAGCAGCACATGACACTTAAGGTTCTTGCTCCTGTCCCTTCCCACAGGGCTGTGGGTCCCCAGGCACACAGCTCTTGCTCAGGCGTGATGTGGAGAGATCAACCATCCACACAGGCTGACGGGCAAGCGCTGCATGCCAGCTGCAGCTGGAGTGTAGGATCATAATGTGCCACAACACCTGCTGGAAAAGCCCTAGTATTTCTCATTCCCTAACACAGTATTTCCCATTCCTTAACATAGTATGCCATCTCACCACAAAGATGTGGCCTATTATCAGACATCTACATGAAGTGGAAAGTCATAAATTGCAGATAGCAGCATTAAAATATAAGTAGGTTAGCTTTAGAAAAAATGTAATCAAGGTCCCACTAGCACATGACCACAGAGCCTTACTCACACTTGTGGCTGACCAATAAACGCAGCCACAAGCCAAGCCTACCAACCTCAGTCTTCTATATTCAGGCCTGAGCCAAAATCTATTCCCATTAATGAAAATATTTCCATTAAACTCACGAAGCTTTTTAACAGGCAAATGTTGCACTCTCCTATAAATTACCTCTCACACCTTTCACATCCTTGTGACAATGATGCAAGAGTTTAGTAACTTCCGCTTACATCAACAACTCAGAGAGAGAGACCTGCAACCACCTGGCACATAACACCTGTTTTTGGATTTAACAATTTAATTTAAACAACAATTTGTTTATAAACTCTGACTTTTAGAAATAAGCTTCACTGTCTTTAGATGAGGTCTGTATGTAACTGAAGACATTTCACCTGCAGGTTAACTTTACCAAAGTACTTGGTATCTACAGCACTGCATTTTGGTGTGTTTCTTATAGAACACCACTTTCACTCAAATACGGTTGCTTACATAAACAAAGAAGTTGTTTGGTTTGTTTCACTATCCCTTTAACAAACTATCCAATTTGTGCAAAATTGACGGCGGAACACTTCAAACAATCTGACACTTGAAGCATTATGCTTCTCTGCTGAACATAATTTTGTTGAAGGCAGCAATCTGTAAGGCTTGCAGAGATGATTTGTTAGTTGCTTCTTTTAATAGAAAGACAGATAAGCCATCTGGCAAGGAAAATGCAGTTCCTCACTTATTGGTACCAAGGAAACTGCTTTTTACTCCTCTCCTCAGTAAAAGTCAGAAGACGTTTTACTTACAGCGTCCACTTTGACGGCTGACAGCACAACTTCCATCAGGATCAACAAAAGCCCCGTATCCCTGCAGGGAAAGGTGAATAAGGACGATATTGTTTTAAGCCAGTGCAAAACAAACACGTGATAACGCTCTGCAGTTAAAGGTGACAATACGACTTTAAAAAAGTTATTTCCAAAAGCCTACCGAGCGGAATTACTTACTGACAAAGGAAAATACGTGCACTGGGAAGCTGAGAGATGTCCATTTTCGCTCCTTGCCTGGCCGGGGGCTCGGCTCAGGGCTCCCTCCCGCCGGACGGCCACCCCTGCAAGGCAGAGAAGAGCCCGCTCGTAACGCCGCTCCCCCCGCCGGAGGTCTCCGGGCTGGGCGACGCCGCTGCCGGAGCAGGGAGCGGCCCCACCGGCCGGGCCGGGCTCCGATCCGGAGGGAGAGAGGG